>VZTJ01006620.1:3632694-3681842 GCA_013397795.1 Orthonyx spaldingii
CCCGCCGGGCCGGTGGGGAAGGGAGGGCTGCGCCCGGGCGGCGGGGGCGGGCGGCGAAGTTTCTTCCCTTCCCTCTGGCTTCGGAGGTACCTGTTTGTATAATAATGGGTGGTAACGGTTTGGCCGGGGGCCCCCGCTCCGCTCTCCGTGCGTGTGTGACCAGCTGCTGCAGTCTATATAAGGAATTACATTTACATTTCAGACTTAAGGGCTGCTGTGGGGTGGTGTTTTTTCCCCTTTGGTACGTGTGTTACTTTAAGATGCAATGGGAAGGTACACGGCGGGGGGAATAAACGCTCGTAACACCCACTCTCTACTTATTTTCTGGAAAATGGAGAAGTAGTTCGGTCCTCGTAGCACGACTCTTCGCAGTAGGATGTAGAGCGGGTGATTTTGTAAGCCTCCTTGGCAATTTTAGGTTTTATGTGGCATTTCCTGTGCAGGGTCAGCGATAGGAAGGCTTTGCCTGCGATCTGAGATGTTTTCATATGCAGTGAACGGTCTCCGAAATAGATCGGAGTCACGATCGGTGCTTCACCTCTCTAATCCTGACTGTTCGGGGCGTAACGTGGTGATAAATGACGGCCTTTCCAGGGTTGGTTTGATTGCGTTGAACTTAAAAGGGTTTTCTTATTTTTACTGTGTGCGTTTTCTAGCAAGTATTCTTGTTTGCACGCTGATGTTATTAATTCCTTCTCCTAGTGTAAATATTTATATTTAGCTCATGGTTTGGCTGTGCTAAAGGTAAGTTTGGAAAGTGCTTTTCTCTTTACCTTATTAAAAATGTGGATGATCAGAGAAAGGGGCTTTTCTTGTTGCTGACGACATGTGTGTGACATGTGAGTCTGAACCACCCAGCGTCTGTGCAGGAGCTGTAAACATGTTTACCTGAACAGGGAAAGAAAATGGATTTTTCTCTTAAAGATGCAGTGATACGAATACCATACTCTTAAAGCATATCAACAGATGACTTGAGAGAGAAATTTTCTGAAAACCTGGCTTTTGAAATCGACGGGAAAAAAAGATTCTTGATTGCTGCAGCAAATGGCAACTTGTGCAGGTAGAAAAAAAAGATGGTGTTTAGTTTTCTCCTGCATGCATATCAGCCCCCTCCTGTCTGCTGCTTTCGTTCTCAAGGGAGGGATTTATTTACCACGCTTGCTGTCAGTGTTTTTCCTTTGTGCTTAATATTAGAAAACCAGATTTAAGGCTGTTTAGCACAAAACGTTTTGTCTGCAGCATGTATCACTCACAGAAAACAAAAGGTGTATAAGATGCGGTATCATTCCAGGTATCTTTCATCTTCATCACTTTTGGACCTCATTGCTGCACCCACTTTGTTATAAAAAGCCTCTGAGTCTTTATCAACTAGTTCTGCAATGTAGAATGTAGTGTGTCTTGGTTTAGGCTGGTTTTGGTTCCTTTTATTGAGGAATTAAAACCAACTTAAGTCGTTGTGCATTGAAGCATCAGGATCGGTTAGATAATAGAATCTGGATAATAGAGATTTCTCAGCAGTGGGTTTATGTTTGACTTGCAAATATTTACTAAAGAAAATGCATAGAAAAAATGCTAGCCCTTTAACCTTTAAAATAAATAAGTATGAGGCTTTTTTTTCCTAAGTCTCTAAATGCACTTGGTTCGTATAGGTATCTTGTGTTAATGAGCATAGAGGAGATGCATCAGCAACTGGCTTGTCCGTAGTATAAAAAATAAAAGCATAAAATAAATTTTCTGCTGTTTCCTTTCCGCTTTCCCACAGAATAGGAGATTGTTACAGACAGATTGCACTAGACATCCAGTATGCCAGGTAATAATACTGGGCTATGGCATTGAGTAATTAAGCTGTAAGTTTTTCTTCTGTTTATCTCTTGTTAAACTTAACACAGCTATCCTTGTACTGTAAACTTCTGGTTTGTTTTTTCTTTCTTTTCCCCTGCTTTCTCTCTATGTTTGGGAGCCATCCTGGTGCATTAACTCTAGCTGGAAAGACAGTCTTATCTTCTTAACTCTAGAGCTGGTTCCTTTTCTACCTTGTTTATTGGTCCCTACAGGAGATCAGCAAAGAGCCGATTGGCGCTGCCGTTAAAGCCTCCACTTACAAGGAAATCTGGCACTTCCTACCTGAAGAAAAGTACCCTGTGTCATTGTCCTTAGTTCTAGCCAATACACAAAAACATCTGCTACAGCAGAAGAATTAACGAAGTGTTGAGATCGTGTGATAAAGCAGAAACATAGCCCTGGCTGGGAGTCTCTCATCCTATCTACTTCTTCCCCTTCTCCTCCTCTTTTGATAGAAAAATGAAGAGGAGGAAGGAGAGACATGGTTTGGGTATTTTTTGCCAGTCGTCTGCATAGCCACACTCGTGTGAGACTCCTGCATAGACTTCAAATAGATTCAGTATCAGCAAAGGTTTTCCTATTCTGAATTGGTTTGCAGTCAGGATTAGTTGCTGTCTTAGCTTCTCTCATGTATGGTATTGGATGGTCTTAGTTCTCATTAAACAGCAAAACTACAAGTGACATATCTTGTTCTTCAGCAATGCTGTGAGAAAAGTGAAACAAACAAAATATTTAAAACTTTCCTCCTAGAGTGTTAAAAAGATATCAACCTTAAATACAGGTGTTGTGAAAATAATGTAAGTACGCCTTCAGATTTTCAGATACATATTTAATGGTAAAAAGAAGAATGTATGAGTCTGAATAAATTCTGCATGCTGTCAGGTATGTGTGAGGAGAAGGTATAAGCCAGCCTTTATTTATTTTACCCCTTGGTCACAGCGAGTTCATTACTGAACTGTTATGTAGATTGACTCGTTAGAGTGCTATTTCAGTTGCTTTACAGTTGATCCTCCTGTCTTTTTATTTCTATTAGATAAGAGTTTCATGGAAAGTTTTGCTACCAAGCTAAGAACTGTAAGTCCCTTTGAATAAGGCCAAAGCATGGTGTATTTCTTTTAGCTTCAAGGTGTTAACTACTGGCAGGATGTCAGGTGTTAGTGACACTTGGGGTACAACATTCCTTGTTGTGCCTGTCTTTTCTTGCCCCCTTACCTTTCTTTTTCACTAGGTATCATGTTTTCACTCTAGCATTAATTTAAATTTGCAATTTGGGATTTGTGGAATGTAGCCTGAGTTAAAATTCCAGGCACAGTGAACAGGTCTACATGGACAACAGAATTAACTGTTTGAGACCGGGGAAACCTTCTGTCTTATAAACAAGTAATACTCTCTGTTTTATTGTTAACTAGTGAAATATAATGTGAGTTCTCTTAAAAATCTCTTAATTTTTCTGTCAGCAATCAGTGCTTGTTATTTTAACACTTGTGAAACAGAGTGTTTTAAGGTAATTAACTATCTGAGGCAGGTTTTTTTAAAGGTGAGTTGTTTCCTGAAACAATTTTCCTTGCTTGTAGGGCTCTGTACATGTGTTGTTGAAAGGGTTAATGAAAAGTAGCAAGAAGATGAAACTTTCCTTCTGACGTGGGCTTCCCTATCATAGAAATCACTCAGTTTTTTACTCAGAAGTCTGAGGATTTGACTTCTTTGAATTCAGTCCAAATTTTCTGTTGAATATTTTTAGTTACATCAGATAGACTCAATGGAGAGGGGTTTCTGTGGACTTTGGGCTTTATGACAGGTTCTGTTAATTGGTGTTACTGACTTTTGTTGGGCCCTTGCTCTCTGTAAGCAGCTCCTCTGTGGACAGAGCAGGAAGAAGGGGTTCTACAGCTGTTCCCTGCTTCCTTCCCCACTGAGACTTGGGTTGTGGTATTAACCTGTAATTTCTTCTTATAGAAGTTTTCCAGTGGTGGGGAGAGAGACTGAAGTACTCTGAAGTCAAAACATCACTGTAATGCCTTTCTTCATGTGGAAACATTTGTTTTCATAGAGTTTAAAATGCCAGTGAGGGATGGCAGACATTTTTAACATGTGTGGGACTCTGTACTACTATGGTAAAGAAATAAAATTAACTTCTGTGAAACTTGGGTTGTAGGTTTTTTGCTTGTTTGGGTTTTTTAACTGATTTTTCATCAACTGCTTTCTATTGCAGAGAAACTGCTGAAACTACATTACCTGGCCAAATGCCTCTTAAGAATCCCTGCTTCTAAATTCAGTCATTATTATTTACCAAAAATATATGCTTATCGCTCTCAAGTCCTTAGCTGTTTGTAGTCATTTCAAAAATGTCTAAGTAATTGATATTGTAAGCTGATTGGAATAGGTGTGCTTTGTCAACTGTAAACCCGATCTTTAACAGTGCATACTGCACCTCTGGAAATCATAGAGAGTCTCCTCATGATGGGTTTCAAATACTCAAAGCTAGAGGTTGAAAACCAAAAATTACTCTGTTTGTATGTAGGCTTTCATACCGTACTGCAAAGTACAGTTCCAAATTAACTTTCAGTGGATTAATATCAATATTCCTGAATTTTTGGTGGTTGTTATCTACATTTTTCAAGAGGATTTATACCACGTAGGATCTTTTCTGTTTTGGGCAAGTAAGCGGAACCCTTGTCTTTCATTTATGGTCTCAGAAACACTGGTGCTTCATTCTGGCAGCTATAATAGCCCTGTTATTTTTGAGAACTAAATTCTCAAGTGACTTGCCCAAGGTCATACAGGAAGTCCATAGCAAGACTGAATCTCAATCCATTTTTAATCCTCAGGACTACCCTTGCATTTGGCTTGATCTAGAGCCTTAAAGGGAAAGGATAGTTTTGCCATTTGGTGGTTACTTTTCCTTTCAGCTTAATTATTTAAGTTTTTTCATATTTATTGTATTGGACTATTTGTACTTTCACCAAACAAGTGGCAAGATGCAAAACTCAGTTTTGTCTTTAGCCATTTTTAGATGGTATTAATATATTGTATTTTCACTGGTGGTGTTTCTTGTCTTCATAGTCTATGCAATGATGTGCCAGAGAAGTAGAATGCTGTCTTCTTGTGTGTTTTGTATTCCCAAATCTGAAGTTCAGTGATGTGAGGGTAGACAAAAGTAAATCACATTAATAGGGAATTAGTTAAAGACAGCACTGTTAACATCAACACCCCTACTGGGATGGGGAGGGTTTTAAGAGGGCTGTTTTCTTGGAGTTTAACATCTGGACAGAAATTATTTCATCAGATGTTGGGTTTGTTGTGACAGTAGTGACTGAAGAAGAGTCTCAGCATATTACTGGTATTTCTAATATTTGAAAATGATAAGTAAATAAAAAAGCATGAGTCCTTCTCAAAACAAAAATTTCCCAGAAATGTGCAAGTAAATGTCAGGCCTGGTAAGTCTGCTTGACTGGGACAAACACATGTAAGTCTGGGTTTTACCCCCACAGCTGCTTGTCACAGGTGGAGCTGTGTGGGAAGTGGCTGTGGGTGCAGGTGGGTGCTGCTTCTGCCTGGACAGCATGAGACAAGGTGGGTGTGAAGAGTATTCTGGTGTCTTTATTAGTGAAGATGTGTGGTTAGCTCCAGTCATGAGACACTGCAATACATCAGTTTGGGTAGGGATTCGTTCCTGCTGAGGGAAATGCTATTTGAAGTCTTCAGTAATTAAAAAAAAAAAAAAAAAAAAAAGGACAAACCCCCCAAGCAAAGCATGGAGAGCAGAGGGTTGTGTGCATGAGTGCAGCATGGGTGAGGCAAAGCGTGTATGGGGAAAGGAGGGAGAGTGGAATAGGCAGGGGCGTAAGTAGTCTGCTTCTCACTTGAAGGTCTGACACCTGATTTCTGGTGCACCTTGCTGGCCTTCCAGGAAGGAATGTATTTGGCTGCTGCATGAGAAGATCACAGTGGTAAATAGCTTTGACCTCTGTTGGCTGGGTGAAGCCTTGAAATACTGGAATTGTTGCTGAGTTGTATGGGAGGTTTCATGTGTGTATTTTTTTGTAAAGCTTTCTGTGTTATGTTGGCAAGTTTTAAAAATCTTTTATAAGCTGTTGTCTCTGATACTCTGAGGTGATTTTTTTTAGCTAATTATCGTGTGTGTGTATTTCTCAGTCTTAGTTTGCTTTTCTGGTTGTCCAGTTCCTTGCATCTTATTTTAAGTTGTTGGAAAGAGTAACAGAAGTTTGATATTTTAAAAAACTTTTCACAGTTGCAACTTTCTAATCTTTGTAACCATTTCTTTTAAGGAAAGACTAGCGTTAGTTTCCATTTTCCTATTGAGCTACAGTTTGTTTATTTAATGATCCATTTATCCCTTTCTTGCATAGATAAGTGGTATTCCTGAGTGACAGTCAAGGAGAATGGGAAGCCCAGTCAAGAGCAGTGAGACTTGATGGATAAAATACTGACTCCAGTTAAATGCAGCATAGCTTTATAAATCTCTTTCAATACTCCTGAGAAAAGTACTACTTCCATCACACAGTATGTAAGCACCTTTCAGGCAGTAAAAATATATGTACTGAGTCTTCCCTTCCTGTATCTTGGCCTATACATCCAATTCCTTGTGTGAGTACCTGGCATTTGTGTGTTAGGAGGATAGGTGATGGTAGAGTAGAAAGAAGAAACTTGTTAAATTTTTATCTGTGTGTGGAGCAGTCAGGCAATGATTCAGATGTTTCAGTTGGGTAGTGCTGAACATATTAACCAGGTTTCTTTAGACTTGTACATTTGTCCCCAGAAGGGGGAGGAAAGGGAAGAAA
Source organism: Orthonyx spaldingii (assembly GCA_013397795.1). Lineage (NCBI taxonomy): Eukaryota > Metazoa > Chordata > Aves > Passeriformes > Orthonychidae > Orthonyx > Orthonyx spaldingii. Next base: position 3,639,339 of record VZTJ01006620.1, read on the forward strand.
GGAGCCCTTTTTACTTTGTCTCACTCTGTCTCAGATGCTATTACTGTAATGTAACTATATCTTTTATTTTAACATGCTTTCTCAGAGCAACAGAAGTTAACTAAAAATATACTTTCTCATTTTTGAGAAGTCAGTACTGTTTGAAAGCAGCCTGTTTCAGTTCTCTCCTTTTCAGCTGTCATTCCCAGCTGTCACAATCTCCTTGATGTGAGGACTTTACCCCTGTTGTTTCAAAGCAGTTTGGTTAACAGCTGCTGTCATCCAAAGGTTAAAACCTGAAAACGGGCATCCTTTATTGTGTCCCTTACAAATATTTGCTTTCAGTTTGGTAGCATCTTTCTTGTTGCTCTCCCTCCAATGTGTTCCATTGATCCTATTTTTGGAGAACTGTGTAAAGCAAATGAACATGTCTAATGATGAATATATTCTTCTGGATGTGGTAGGGTGCTTAATTATGACTGGAAAGAGAGTAAAAAAAAATTCTTTGCTGTGCTGAGATGACATTGCATCCTGTTCAGTTAGGATCTGTGAATATGAGTAGCAGTCCTTCTTCAGTGAAAGGACATGTAAAACTCTTTCTTTAGACACCGAGAACCCTCTATGATATTGAAGTGTATCATAAGGAAAAGAAACAACTCTTCCTTAATTAACTGCATAGTATTCTGTACTTCTTTTAATGCAGATATCCTCTCTCTTTCTTCAAGCTCCTCTGTTCTTCAGCTTCTCACAGGTCAAGTGATACCTCAGGAACACTGGAGATGCTGGCAAGATCATTGGAGATAAGGAGTTATAAACCTTGCCGTTCACCATGATCCTGACAGTGACTTTCATGGACAACACTTGAAGTAAAGGGGTTAAGAGTTTGGTGTGGCAGAGAGGATTTTTACCTATGAACTAGCATGCCTGTCCTTGTTAGGATCAAATGCTAGTTGGGCCAGTGATGCTAGGCAACACCCCCAGTTATTGTGATATAAAGTGTTTTCATTATTTCAGCAAATATCCTTCCAAATTGTCTTTGATAGGCAGCTGACAGACACTGAGGGCAATTTTCTGTTCTGTTTTGTGGGCATCCATTCACAGATGTGTAAAAGCAAAATGATATTACAAAACATCACAAATGTGACATGATTTGAAAAAGGCCTGGGGAAATCTATTCCATCTGAAAAAGGGCAAACTAAAGAACAGAAAAATCAGGCCTTAACTACAGGGCTTAAGTTGATTTGTGTTGAACTGGTAGATCCCTAAAGAAGCAGGTTGGGCTTTTTATTTGTTTCTTTTCCTAACACCTTCCCCCTCACCTGAGCTGACATAATTTGTATTAATGCCCAGAAGCATCAGGGAGATGAGTTGTCCCTTTTCCTAAAATGCACTTGTCTTTAAACAGTTTTTCTTAATGCCTTGAGATATTTTTGCCCTGTGTGCTTCCAGATATGCATTAGATTTTCCTTCTTCACACTTTCTAGTCCATTTTATCATTTCTATTAAGTTCCTGTAAGCTATCTACTGTAAGTCATGTTAAGTCTCAGACTGGAAAAGAAGATACTGTTCAGAATCTGTAAGCTGTTTACATCCTGTTTTCTTTGTCTTTCCACAGCCTTTCCTTTTCTTCATAGTATTCCTGGCACAGCTATTTGGTTAAGAAACAAAATAGAACCAGTCACATACCGCTGGATTCATTCTTATGCTGTTGTTCACAGGAAGGACCTAGGTACAGTTTGCCTGGTAAAGAGTATGAGGTGGTGAATAAGGACTTTGAAGCAGATTTGGAGCTGTAATGACTGGCTTCCTTCCCTGCTGCTGTCCCTTCCCCTTCCTTGCAAAGCATTTTCATTTGAAATACCAAGGTGTGGTCATCGGGCATATCTGTTCTCAACTTCCAGTAATTTTTTGCTCACTGCTGAGCTGCACCATAATTACATATGCAAATGTAGNAGAGGAAGATAAGGTTGCAGAGTACTGTTGGGGATGTGCTGCTGTTGAGGAGGTGTTGCAGATGGCTGCAAAAGGAGACAAGTACTCATCCTGCAGGACAAAGCTCAGTAGGGGATTTCAGAACTTCCAGGTCTGAAAGGCAACAAGAAAACAGTATTCTTGCCAACTTTAAACTTTAGATCTGAGCAGATTGTTAGATAGCTTGTTATAACAACCTATTCTGATACATTCTAGCTACTGAGTGCTGAAAGTGAATTTACCTTTCCGATAGGGATTTGTTTTGTAGACATATGTATATATACACACACACAAAGATATATATTTATATATCTGTAGTTATATCCAATAATTTAATCGATTAGACTGGCTTGAATACTCCCAGTAGTAACACAAGATAAACTTCTGTTCATAACAGTGTTGTAATGATAGTAAAGTCACAGAGGCTGATTCTATAGAACAGACTATTCTGACAACTTTTGCCCTTCATGGTAAGGCTTACCTTGTACATTTTCCAGATTTGGAATTGACAGATATACTGTATTCCTGGAACACTAAATATGATTTTGAGCAAATATTGGAAGACAGAATGAGTTCTATGGTGCAATCAAAATGCTGTGAGACTCTTTCTGCACAAAAGTGAAATAATAACTTAGAAATGAGAAACAAAGTTTCATTGGTACTTGTGGCATAGGAAAAGGGAAATAGTTCCAGTGACACGTCACGCAGTATAATGTGCCATAGCTCTCTGTATTTCACCACGTGATTAATCACGCCTGCACAGTTCATGTGGTAGTTACGTGATGGAGACAGGCACCTTAAAAAGATGAGCCTGGTTTTTACCTCAGCATGTGAGTGAATAAAACTAGTGGCAGACTTTCTATTTCTGTGAACTAAGCCAGTTCACACAAGGAGAATGTTAGCTTTTCAACTATAAAGGATACAAATAGGCTTAGTGAAATAAAAATCATGACACACAGCAGAAGTTTATGATCCTGACAGAAGATTCTTTGAGATGTTTGATGCAAACTGTTGTCTGCTGATCTGATGTTTCAAAAATATTTTTGGCAGTACTACTTGTGACAGTGCTAAGATGCTTTGCTTCGAAAGTGAAATAAAATAAGGTGGTTAAGAATTCCAGTAAATATGGGCATTTTTTTGTTTTAATATGAAGTTGCAAGCCTTCTCCATTTATTTAAGTCAAGTGCCAGGAAAAAAGTAATTAAAAAGCTCCTTGTTGTGCACTACTGTATGCAAATATTTTCATTGCATTTGCTTTTTGCATATGTATGGTGTCACTATACCTTGGCATACAGAAAATATATACAACTTTTTAGAGAAGTCTGAGTTCTTTTTCTGAGCTAGTCAGAAAATAGAAGTGCTGAAATCGAAAGCTTGTCAAATGTCTTATTCTAATAGTTTCCAGTTGCCTATATTTAGCTCTTATTTCATCTTTCTAACTTTTGACAATATTTTTAAGCATTTTGAAGGTCTCATATAGCAAATTCTCAGAACAAAAATGTTTGTGGCTTTTCAGGCTCCAAGGTGCTCACTTACTGAGTGAAGTCTTCCAGGTTTGTGCCTTAATGTATCTTAATAGGCTTCCTAATTAAGGTGTTTATCCCTTAAATATTTCCTCAAGCTGTCTACCTTTAAAGAATTAATGTCTCTTCCTTCAACCACAGTTTTAAGTAGGACTGTCAATCCAATGTGTGTCTTGTTCATTCTTGGGTCTACTGTCGAAACATTTGTAGCTGAAGTGTGTGTGCGCATGTGCAGCTGCATGTGCTGTTTTCCTGCCTTTTCCTTTTGTCTGTCAAGCTTCTGGCTGATAGCAGATTAGCCATCTGAATGTGGGCAGCAGAGAGTAATGGGCTGTACAGAATGCCTGGGGCTTCTTGCATACAATAAAATGACTCCATTATAAAGCAAAAAATGACAAGCCTGCCATGGAGGATGTCTCTACTGGGGAGATGGAGAGAGTAGCCTTTGGTTTGTGATCATGTTAATGGGTGTAAAATAAACTTAATTTTTTTCAACTGGCAAAAGTATTCCTAGGTGCTTTACAGAGTAGTGCTGAAGGTTCTTCTAGCAGGAAAATACTGATGAGCTAAATGGGTGATGTACTACATGCTATTCCTGATTGCTGTGTATGTGTGGGAGAAGGAAGGGAGTAACAGCATGATGGCTCAGTTTCATTTTTATCATGCAGGTGTGTGTGGTTTTTTCCTTTCTTTTCAATTTTTTTATTTCTAATGTTTTGCTTAGTTACAGGATTACATAATCTGCCCTGCAGAAGTGTGTGAGGTTTATCAAGTCTTTTGGAAGATGTGCTAATACAGATTTGAAGGAAACTGGGCCAGGAACATGACTGAGACACAGGGAATCCAGATGCTGAAGGAGGACATGAAATACAAAGCTGTAGAGAGTTGGATCAAGTAGACAGACGAGTCTGCGTGCAGAAGCACAGTAGCAGGAAAACTGACAAGGAATCTTATCAAGTTTTTTTCAGCTATACTCACCCCCTATAAGAATCTGGTGTTTAAAAATCCCTCTCAGTTGTCTACAGTTCACTGTGTCTGTAAGCAGTAGTGGCTGCTTGTGCACTTCTACCTTTCAGTTACATCTTTCAAGAAGATTTTTTTTGTTTGCTTTTATGGCATTCAAACTCTAAAAGGTGTTCTCCCCCATTAAAAAAAAAACAAAACAGGTGCAGCATGTTAATTTATGCTAAATGGAAGATCTTCCTCGTTTGCATCTGTTCAGGAAATTAAGACAGCTTCTGATATATATGAGCTTCCAAACTAACTGGCAGGTCAGGATAAAAACAATCTGGTATATAGAGTATGCATGAATTGTTAAAATATGGAAAACTTGTCTTAAAATACTTAATTAAAAATAAACCTCTTAACTGACATTTGGTTTAGTTTGTCTTGCTTGTTATAGTCTGTTCAATATGTCACTGTGATTACAACTGAAGTGGACTCTGGAAATCTATGGTTTAGCAGCAAAATGTACGAATTGCAACTTTTAATAAATAAAATGGGAATACTGTTTGAACAAGCTTTTTCTCATTTTGTTAGCTGCTGCCAGGTCTCCTTCTCACTGTTCTGGATGTATACACTGTTTGTTGTAACGATCATGCCCCTTGAAGATCTCCTTTTAGCTTTGCGTTACACACCAGCTTTCCCCAGTCTCTTGGACTGATTTGCCTTAAGCGAAAACACTTCCTAAAAATTTCTGCTGCCTTCTTCTCCTCCACTCAAGTCTGCTGCCCATCACCTCTCCACCCCCGCAAGAAAAAGGAAACGGTTGAGACTGATTATACCATAGAGCTCCACAAATGCTGCTCCCTTGACAACAGTATTAATTCTCTTTTCATACATTTTTATTTTGCAGTTCAGAATTTTCTATGATCATATAAGCTTTTTATGGTGCTGAAGACTGTAGCTACTTAGCATAAAGCTTAGTTAACTATCTCTAACAGTGGGTAGTCTGTAACTGGTGACAAGTAAAATACATTCCAGACTAGTTTAAGAGAGATCTGTGGGGTTTTTCTCATCTCTTTCCTTGCCCCATGTGATTGCTGTGGTTTACGGTAGGAAGCCACTAGTTTCTGCAGTCACAGATGGAAAGGGAGGTGTATTCACTGGGTAAGTGATGTAAAGACATCTGAGTAAGAATAAGAAAGTGAACTCTCTTGGGGGAAGGAGTTAGCTACATATTTTACAAATCTTTCAACATCTGTGACTTAATTGGCACTCCTGAAAGCAGTATGTTGCATATAAATGCAGCTTAGGAGAGTAGCATTTATGAATATGAATAAAAAAATCTAGACCTGTTCCTGTCTTTTATATAGTTTTCATAGTTGCACATCAGACTGAGAAAAGTATTGCCTTGACTGACCTGGCCAGCATGGCTACAGTATTGTGCCATGGCTGGTTTTCAGGACAGATACGGGAAATTGCAGAGTGGCAGAACAACCGAAAGATCAACTTCACTTAACCAGAAGGAAATGTGAGAAATACAGGTTTCATTATCTTAAAAGTATTTAGGTAATACAGAAAAAATATTCTTTTGGTGGACAGTTTTACTTGTTGTTTTCTCTGGTTTTTAGGGTGGCATGGTGGCATAGCTAGTTCAAACACCATATGTGGGGAAAGTTTGCAGATATGAAAGGATCTGTGCTAATATATTCTAAACATCTATAAGAGTCTTGTGATGGGGGTATATACCCTTGAGGTGTGGGAGGGGGTGTATGGAACCCAGTGTTCTTGCTTCCTAGAGCTGAATGATTGTTCTTCATTAGTGGCAAGTGGTATGCTATGTCAGTCTGTCTGACCAAGCTGTACACCATTTCCAAATGTCCCTTTCAGACAAATTCACTGAAACCAGGAATTTTTGAGAACTTTCTGGGTCCTGCTAGTACCTGTTAGTTTGGAAGTAAACATTTGGCTAACTAGTATGTTTGAAGTTCTCTATTTAAAAATACACTAGTAAAATACAGTCCTAGTGCTAATAAACAGGATTAGCCTTCAATTATAACAGCCTTTGGTTTGATGCTTAAGATCTCTTTGTAATTTTTTGTTGGCAAATACTAGTACAGCAGGATCGGAATCCTGAGTTTAGGACGTGATAATTAAGAGCACCAGCTGCAGAGTTGTAGAGTGCTTGAGGTGGCATGGGGGAGAAACTTGTAAATCTGTATTTTTCAGGTTTAAAAGGCAACCAGTTGAGAACATTTATTGTTAGATTTAACTCAAACTACAACGTATTTTAAAGCTGCATGCAAATAGGGTGTCTTTTGCTGATTGGAGTGAAGAGGAGGAGGTGGAAAGAGCTTAGTGTCTCCTCTGTCAAGTATCTAATGTACAAACTATGAATTTACAGAAGGCCTTGTGCAAACAAAAGTGCAATGCTTGTCACAAAATGAAGTGCTTAGAAAATAAAGGCCTGGAAGGTGCCTTCTGGTATCTTCCACCTTGTATCCTCCACCCAGTTTTCCTGTTGTGAATCCCAGTGGCTAACCCTTGCCTTAAGCCTTGACAACCACAGTGCTATTAAGAGGTGGGAGCTTACAGGTTTACAGTGATTTGCTCGTGCTCCCTACTTGAGCCCAGAACCTGTCTTGTAATTTTCTGCTGTTTTTCTTAGGTAGAATAGTTTTGTTTCTGCAGTAGACAAGTTAGGGTATGTGAGCTGTTGTTTGTTGCCATCTTTTCTATGTGTTGTAGGCCCTGTGTAAATCCTGGTGACTCCAGCAAATACAAAGAAGAGTCTTTTAGATGTGCTATATAGACAGATGTTATAAAGCTTCGTGTTTTTTTCCTTATTCTGGAACTGAGTAGTTCTTAAAAGAAGTTAAATGAGTCAGTACAATGTTGTTCTCGCTCCTGGATGAGGTAGTGAATGCTGTGATGCTTATCTTATCTAGCTGTCCAAGAACTTCAAGATTTTAAGATATGCAGAGCTACAGTGTATTTTCACCTCCATTCTTCCCCCTCTTCCAAGCAAGACTGTTTTAGAGATGGGAAAAAATGCTACCAAACAAAGCCCAATCTATGTTTTTCTGCGTAAATAAGACTTGTGATTATCTCTGCTGTAATAATAGGTGGTTTAGGTTTCTTGGAGCAAATCACGCAGTTCTGGAAAACCTATGTGATTATTACAGAGTACTTCAGTGGACACTCTCTGATACAGCTGGGAACTCTTTAATTTGGATAACTTGCAGAGACTGAAATGTAATCCTCAGCTGATCAGCCTGTAGTGTATGTGAACAAGGAGTGTCAAGTTCTGTCTTGGAGGAAGCATGTATTCAGAATCATTCAGGTTCATTCACATGGCTTGCCCCTCGATTTCCTTTTGGTGTTGACTCCTAAAGGTGTTCTGGAAAACCATACAACCAAAATCATGTTGATATTACTGCCTTAGATGTTACTGATGATACTAATCAATACCTCTGATTCTATTTCTTTTTTTTCTTTTTTTAAAAAAATTTTTAATTGAATCTTATTTCTCTGTACTTTGCAGATTCCTAAACTATCTGGTAGCCATCACAGCCATCTACAAAACTCAGAATATTCTAAAACTAGTAAGCAACTGCACCAACACGACAAATCTGTTTGCTTACACAGCATGATAGAATAGGAGAGTTTTCTGTACCATCTTGAACACAACCTGCCAGGCATTAGGAAAGCAATGTGCTTTGTTCCCAGCGGGGGACAGAAGGGATTTGGAGAGAAGTGAGGCCTACATTGCCTTGTGATGCTTGTGTTGTCATCCTCATGTGAGAAAGAATAAGGGTTTTTTAGTCATCTTTCCTGTCTCAAACCCTTTAGAAGTGTATCCTTATTTTTGTTGTTTTTCTCCATTTCTGCAAGCAGGACACTCATGGAAAGCCTACGTGTGGGTTTCCATTTAGGCTTGAGGACTCTGGAACAAAATATTCAATCTTTGAGATCATGTCAATCTTCTACTTATAATGGATCCTTAGTTATTCATGTGGGAAAGGTGCAGATGAAGAAGTCATACTGAGCATCTGCAGGGTTCAGGGGGCCTATTTCCATAGCCAAAAAGAACAAGCATATTTTGTGCTTCCTTGAGAGGTGGTCTTTTTTCCCTATTTTTCAGAAGAATAAAGACTGTCTCCTGCCCAAAGGTTATTTAAATTGATGCCCTAGTGTTTGAGATGAGAGCAGTAATGCAACTAATTCCTGTCAGTTAATGGTGTGTGTCCCACTAAACACAGCCCTCTTGCTGCTGCCTTGAGAAGCAGTCAGCGGGGAGGTCCCGTGTCTGCTGTTACCAAATTGTGTGCCTTTGGTGGAAACCGTGAGGAATAGAGGCTGCTTTTTGGCAGATGCACTCACAGTGCTTTGGCATAGGAGCTAGAGGTGGTAGTAGTAGGAGGTGTTGGTGCCTTACTCTTCAGCTTTGGGGAAGTCTGGGTTGCTGACAAAGTGACAGAAACATTTCTGATTGCCAGCTATGGTGAGCCAGCATCCTTATGTGAAACCACCTCCTGTAAAAAAGTGAGGTTTGAGATTTTCTCTGGTTAAGATGTCTACTGATGGCAAAATGCTATATTGTATGTAAGATGTAAAGACACTGAGTTGTTCCTAGGAAAACAATGCCTCAGAAATGCTGCTTTTTAGGGTGTAGACCTCTTCGTCAGCAGTAAAAACAAATAACAACTTGCTTGCTGAACTGTGACCTGTTTTGGAGTGACAGTCTTGCAGCTTGCTGAATCGACAGCTGGGCTTGCCACTGTGCTGCCCGGAGCTGAGAGCAAGCTCCACAAAGGCTTTGGAAGAATACATTTGTTTTTGTTCACTGTTGTTATTTCTCAACAGGTTTTCAGTTGCTGCTCCCCCACTTTTAGTATCCCTGAAGCTTCCCAGCCTGCTACTGTTTCAAGTTAGTTTCTTGTGCACCTTCTTTAAATAGCCTCAATGGCAGCTAGAAGACTCAAATAATATTTGAGAAACTATGAAAATCAATGATAAGTTATTTGATAAAGCTTTTTGAGCTCTCTGGTTTAGCTAAGTGATTAAATGTGAATTTTTTTCCAGTTTGAATCAACTGATTAACCTCTAGTTAGGTAGAAAAACCTGTGGGTTTGGTTTTTTATGTGAAGAGGGAAGGATGTAAATGGTTTGGTCACACTTTCTTTCTAATAATAATTGAATATTCTGCAGATGAGTTATGTGAGTTGACATGAATCTGGCTGAAAAGGAAAATTGTCCATCTTTTCTAGATGAGATAGTGCCAAGTGTGAGGATTGTGAGGATTAAATGTTTGTGCAAAAATTATCTCTGAGCTAAATTTTACAAAACATGCTATGACATGTATTTGGCTGACATAAACTGTATGTCAGTGTTTGTGGCAGTGGGGGTTTAAACTAGTTCATTTCAAATCCTGGCAAGCAGCAGCTGAAACACTGCTGAATGACCTTTGACATAGGGACCCATGAATGCCCCAAGTATGATTTCACTTTCACCATGTTCTTTGTGAATCTGAATGCTTGTCAAATCAGATGTGTGTTTAGACCTTTTCACTGAATATGCTTGGAGGGAAAGAACAAAGCCTGGGGTCAACTTGGCATAATCCCTGCGTTTATCTTTATTCTATTATAGCAGCTTGTGGGGGATGGAGTTACTATTCTCTATGAGGTGAAAGTGCAAGTAGAGTGTAGGTAGGCTCGCTGTCTTTTCTTCCAGACTTTCCCAACAGCCTAACTGGTCTCCCATGATTTACTTGTGTTAATGTACAGCTGACTAGGCAGATCACTGGTTGATTCGTGTGCTTTGCTGCTTTTTCTACCCTTCACTATTTTGTAGCTGCTGTGCCTACTCAGTGGTGTAAACAAACACGTACAGCTTGTCCCGGGTAGCACGTGCAGAAATGAGTCTGTGCTACATAGTGCTTTGTTCTCCCCAGTGGACAGGGGAGAAGAAGGAACATGGGGTTTCACATTACAGCTACTTTTGCTTCAGTACAAATAATTTATTTTTTTTTTGTTTTAGGAGATAAACAGCTTCATATGGTGGTACATATGTATTTTTTGCTTTTGCAGGCTATTAGTCATACTCAAGTAAGGAGTGACTAAGTCTGTTATTACCCATTCAAATTGGGAAAGCCTTTGTCTCTAAGGGAAGAACCGTATAGTTCTACGAAATTATTATTATAGACTTTTTGCAGTATTTTTAGATTTTACTCCTCTGGTAGATTCACTTCACAATACAGGATTGTTTCTGTGTGGAGCTGGAGTGGTCTGAATCTGTAAACGAGCTATTGTGTGGTAAAGTACAAGTGGGTGGAGGAACTATATGACAAAAGGCCTAGTTACCTTTACAGTTTGTTCGCTGTACCTCATACACTTTGTTTCAGAAGAAAAGCACTATTCAAAGACTGGAGGATAAGGAGGCAGCCTTTCACACGAGGCTTATGGGAAATTTCTCTCTGACTTGTGGGTTTTCAGCTTGTGTAGATTTACCCTGCACCTTTTGAGGCTTTCCATGAAACAACTTAATGTGTCTCTGAACCCTGTGCACCTCATGGGGTGAGTGCTTTCCAGTCTAAAGCTTTGGCCAGTGTTTTCCACTTTAACATCTGCACTTGTTTGGGTTTTTTTCTGTCGACTTTTTAATTAAATTTTGAAAAATTTATTTTTAAGTAAAAAGTGTGTCCTCTTGTTTTTTAAAGGCTTCTAAACTAGGAAATAACTCGCCCTCGTTAACTTCAGAGATTTAAAGCACAGTAACATCGAAGAGATCTGCCTTTTTTTATATATATAACTAAATCTATTAAGAGTAATTGGGAAATTATGAGTGTACTTCTTTAGTTTTTAAACTAAAGTTTGTAGCTTGATGTCCTCAACAGTTCCCTTCAACTTCTTCCATATTTTCGTTGTTTACTTTCTCTTTTTGTGTACGTAAAAACCTGATCATTCTGCTTGAAAACAAATATACTTCACTCAGCACCCAATTTTCAGATTTAAAGTACTTTTGCACTTTAAAGAATTGCTCTTGAGCTGGATGTTTTGGGGGTTTTGGATTTTTTTATAAAGGAGAATAGTGTTATTTCAGTCCATCTTGGAAAAGAGGAGCATGAGTGCTGTGGGGAGAGCAGGGCTCTGCTTCTCTTGCCTGACCCAGGCGAGCAGGGATGGCTGAAGACAAGCAGCTGCTCACGCTCTCACTGGACATGAACACCCAGAGCTGGCTCCTGCTTTCATTCCAGAAGCAATGGAAGGAGTACTCAGCCCCACAGGTCACAGCCCTGCACACGAACAGGAACTAAAAGGCTTCAGTCCAGCCGAGTATTTTAAAAAAGTAGTAGAGGCCTGGACTATACCTGTGTTAGCTGTCTGGGCTATGGAGGCAGTAGCCACTGGCAGGAGGGCAGAAGAGATATTTCATCATCTCTGACTGCTTTAAGGAATATGTTTAGTGCCTTTGTTTGACACTATCAACATAATTTTGCCCAGAATCTCAGGCTGAGCAGCATGGTGTGCTTTTCTGCTTGGATCCTGCCCTGACTCGGTACCCTCCCCTTTCCTGTCACAACCTTCCATGATTTGGATATTGCACTTACATACCTGAGTGTCACTAGCCTGCATTTAGGAGCCTACAAATCTGCCTGTAGTGTTCTTTGTGGCATGCTTAGTTCAATTGTATAATATTAATGTCAGCAAGAACTTACATCTTAAAACTCCCTTACTCTTGCAGGCTGTAAACTGCTAAGTTATGTCTAGAATATCCACCTACAAAATATGCCACAATGCTTGCTGTTTCTCAGTACAGCAAAACTCTGAATAGTTCCACCATAGTTGAGTGAAACTGATAACGAGTTTTTCAGAGCTGTTTTTGAGCTCTCATCTACTAATCTTGGGTACTTGTAAATAATACCAGAAAATCCTTTGCTTGTATTAATCAGAATGAAAAGGCAAGAGTCAAATGTTCACTTTTGCAGTTTCATGTTTTTTAATTGGTAAATCAAACCTTCTTTTCTTAAAATGCAACTTACACTGTTATGTAATGACAGCTTTTCTTTTATTTCTGCCTTCCTCTTCTTCTGTCAGGCTGTGAAACTACATGCTGTGTAAGAGTTTCTATTTTCTTTATGTTCTCTGTTTCAAGACTGTTTCAAACTTGAAATGATAAGGGAGGTTTTCTACTAACTAATGCTCCCACGGCTTCCCTATTGGTTGCCAAGCCTGGTATGTTCTCTTGGGGTTCTTTTGGGCTCTAGTGGTGTGAGGGTGGGATTTGGAGAAGCATCTCTACCAGCTGTGAAGTGAAAAGGCTGAACTGGAGAAGCAGTGTTGGAGGAAACAAGCCTGCTGTTTTGTACCTAGCTGCAAAGCTGATCTGATTTCACAGTTCATCTCGAATGCAGTCTAGTTCAAGGAGACAGCTATATACTTCAGGAATACCAACAGCTGACAATTCAGGAATGTAAACTTGTTGGATTTTACACTTCTCTTACTGTCCCAAGCACAAGTGCTTGGGGGAATAAATGAACTCTAATGTGCCTTAAAGGCTGTCTGCTTTGAATAGTTTAGCCCATGAAGGTACAGACAGAAGTGCATTCAGAGCCACAGTTCCTGGCAGAATAGCTGACCAGAAGCCTGCCATGTGGGGGTCCTTCAGCTCATCTGCCCATGCAACTTGCCATGCTGCAGAGTCTTCTTGCTAATTTGATAAGTCTTCCTTCTGAGGCCTGGAGCCCATTGGCATAAAGCATTCCTTCAAACTGGACTGAAACCTATGTTCGACCTCCCTGCTCTAATTTTGAGCTCTTAAACAATGTAAGTATGTAGAACATGTGAATGGCCTTATCTCAAAATGGACACTCGTGGGTTTGTCCCCAGGTTTGTCTCTGGGAACAGATGAGTTGAACCCTCTTGAATGTTTGGCTACTGACAGCCCCAAGGCTTTTGTTTTTACTTTGAGCTTTAGCTAACTGCTGTCACTTGATTATGTTGTAGAATGCTTCGTTCCAAAAGGAAAATTAAAAGTTACCTCACCTGTTCATTTAAAAATGACTCTGATCCTATTTAAGTAGCAACTACTAAAGACTGAAACAAGCCAACAGCTCCACACTGCTAGTATTGTGGAACTGTTTTCCAGGATTTTTATTTGTTGGTTGGTATGATCTATTTCTTGAAGTCAGTCCTGTCCTAGTAGCTAAGACAACTAGGCAGGACAATCAAAATAATTATGAATTTAGGTCCTTGGGCGAAATAGCAGAGAGGCTGCTGCTTGGGATTACCTGACTAAGTATTAGATGAAGGAAGTAATATTCTGTCAAGTAAAAGTTTAGGGAAAACGTTAGGTCTGGTGGTCATGTTGAAAAAGTAGAAGTGAGGAAAGAGCAGCTTTTGTCAGATGTCAAGACAGCAGAATAATGCAGAATCACTGTCATGTTATTTACACCAATATTTTGCTCAAGTCTCCCGGTAACTGCTGCTTAAATCTATGCTTTTATATCTTGATTCTTGACTGAAAATCGTTCCTGGTCAAGGTGGCAGGCAAGCCCAAAGGAGAAAAAGAATTAATGAATTGTAGATAGAGGTGCCACTCACACGACCCCGGAGAATCCTGTTCAGCAAGAAAGCCGGGTGTAGATGAACACCCCAGTAGGCCAGCTGTTGGCATCTCAAGGGTTAAGAATGTAGCCTGTGCTTTAGCTGCTTTCACTCTTCTGTCCTTTCCTCTGACTGTGATACTGAGGGACTGAGAGAGAGAGGGATGTTAGCCTGCATAATTGTCAAACAAGTGGTCCCAGTGTTATTCTATGGGCAGCCAATTGATGCAATCTGTGGCTCTGTCAACAAGTGGATCTGTTATCTCACAATTGGGACAGATTAAGAACAAGTGGTCAATTTACGGCAATTCAGGGAAGTGGTGCTTTGTTGTCTTACTGCAGTGTCTGAGCATGCCCTAACTCAAATTCTAGTTTCTGTGTTGTAGGAGTTTTTTGGTGTGGAGTTTTTTTGGTTTTTTGGGTTTTTGTTTTGTTCAGAATACGTTATTTTCTTTCATTCGACTTTTATTTATTTAATTTTCTAGTTTGTAAGTCCAGTGCTATGTACATATGTGTGGCATCTGGGAAAAATGTGACATAACTATCAAAAAGGACAAATTAAAAAGATAAATTCATGTCAGTCCTTCCCTACTCACATAGTTCATGAATGAGGGATGTTTTCCCTGAGCAGTTGTGTGCTGGAAGCGATTCAGATGTGTTGCTATTTTTGAAGACAACTTTTGTAGGGCAGAATCTCTCCCTCCTTATGTATATCTTGAAACTATTTCCTTTTCATGCAGACTGAAACTTGTATGGAACATAGTTCAGGAATCAGCTTGTTCTGTTAGCAGGCTTTCTTTTTGACTTCTATTTTCTCCTAAGTCCTTTTTCAGAAAAGGTTTTTTTAAAGGATTGTTGTCCCAGGAGTTGCTTACAGCATGTGTATGTTTGGCCTATCAGCATGCCTATGTACTTTGGCTGTATAAATTGTAGGGTTGGCTCACAGTCTTGAGCACCTAAATTTAGATGCCAGGGTGTGAGCTCATTGCCTGTGCTCCCATTATAGTCTGCAGAGACCTAGCCAATGGACCCGAAGAACTGTTCAGCTGACTGAACATAGGTATCTGCTCTAGGACGAGCAAAATAGTTCTTTAGATACCATTGATTATAGTGATTATTTAAGCAGCTAGTTGATGTAAAAATGCCTGAGTCAAGGTTTTACTGTGAGCTATATCTCGCCTTAATGTTGTTTTTACCTCTCCCAGTTGAAAAACTGGTTTATGCTCTTTCACTGTTAAAACTCCCTTAGTGAGTTCTCTCCTATATTACTTTATTTTGAAAATAATAAGAATAATGATTGAAATTCCTGAGTGCTAAAAGCTATGTCTTGACGATGGTACCTGTGTAGAGCTTTCTCGAACCATCTCATCTTCAGTTCTGTGGGACTCATTGACTGGTATCCTAGTTCAGCTAGGAAACAGACTACCTGCCATTCCCCTGCCCCATGTACCTCCCTTCAGAACATCTTGCTGTTGAGCTGGAGCTCAACTCATCTGCCTCAAGTCAGGTTTCTTGTGTCTGCTACTGGGAAAGGAATGAGCAGTCTGTGTGCTCTCTCAAAGTGTTGTGAGGAAACAGCAGTGAAGTTGTGCTGGGTTTTTTTCCTATGCAGTTGCATGTGCTATCATAGATGGTCACAACAAGCTTTTAACTTAAAATGTTAATTTCTGTTGATTAGTTAAATAGTGCTTTTGTACCGAGATGGTGATCATAAATGAGACTGAGACATTGAAGAGGGGAGGTTTAATAATGGGAAAAGCTGCTTTGAAGCTTTGAATTGTGAGATGTATCTATGAGGGACTAATTTACTTTTTTTTTAATGGCAGTGAAATTTTCAGGGCTTTGAGTTCAATGTGATTAGAGTAATTACCGGTTGTTTCAGATCAAGGAAGAATCAATTGTGTAGCTGAGCAACTTAGACACAAAATATCTTTTCTTACCCCTTTCTTCTTCTTCCTGTTATACTAATATTTGCTTTCTTAAGGTTTCTTCATAGCCAGGGTGCACCTTTCTTGATATGCAGACAGTTTGAATTTTGCTATGTCCTCAATATTTGGAATGCTCACTAACCACAGGATGCATTCAGTACTTACAGAGTGAAGTGGCCAGGGGTGGGGGACAGCACAGACAACAACTGAAGCACGGTATTTAAGCAAAAAGATACTTTAAGTCTCCCACACTGTATAAAGTTCTAGCTGAAATTGTTCCATCTTTTAGTGTTCATGCTGTACAGTGTTGTTTTGCAATCCTTTTGACTTCATTTATGAAAATGAATAGAATTATGTTAGAACAGGAGTAGGTTTGCACTGTTGTAATAAACTAGGGGACTGGTGGAATGCAGAGTAGGCATTCTGTAGGAATTCAGCCTGTAACTGTCTCTTTTAAAATCTCGGATTCTGGGGTGAAATGATGGGATTGTGTGAACCATCCCTACAGGTGTAGATTTCTCAGGAGGAGATTAAGAGGGAATGCTATCACTGTCTCAAACTTCATGCTGATTTTTTTCTTCAGTGTCTTGTTCTGCAGATATAAATACAGGCAGCGTGACAAGTATCTTTTCTTCTTTTTCTTCTCTCTCGTAACTGTATCAGTGTAGTATCCATCTGCTTTGAAACATCAGTTTGTATCTGGGTATATTTTGTGTCATAGCTTTTACTTGAGAGTTAAAAATTCCTATTAAAAATTACAGAGAAGATGTCTATATGCATAACTGTATTAGAGGTTTTACATTATTTTTTCCAAATTTCCATTGGAAAGAACTAATTTAATTTCATGGACTAAGCAGGATATTAATCTATTTCAGCAGAAATCAAAATCTCTTGAAGTTATACAAGAAGGTTTATTAAAAGTCACCACATTCCTTCAACAATCTGGAAATATGATATTTGAGTGAAAATGATCCGTGTAGTGTTTTCTTCTGATCCGTTTATGTTAGTTTAAATTTTGAGAAAGTCTTTAGGAAATGCTTTTTAAAAAAAAATCCAACCTATTTTTAGCTGTTCCAAATATTCTTTTGACGAATTCAAATCCATGTGTTTGATAATGAAACTTTGGAAAAGGAATATGACAGAAACTGGTGATCTGAAAATAATTTGTCCTATATGTAGCAGTAAGTGAGATTATCTGCTCAGAAGGAATGTTCACTCGCTAACTTTTCATATTGACCTTTTGGGGATTTCAGTCTTGAATAGCTTCAGCTAGAATGTAATTACAGAAAACACTAGAAAGTCTTTCAGACTGTAGTTGCTCACTGCTGCTAATGTGTGCATACCTTATAAAGGATGGTCCTGAAGGACACTGAGGTTCATGGTGACAAGCTGATTGTGAGCTTCCAGGACTCTACAATGGCTCCCTGTTGACAGGAAAATGCTAAGGAAGTGGTGTTGTGGTTGTATATGCCACTAGTGAAAACCAAAGCTAGAATATCACGCCTGCTTGTTGTACCAGCTCTTCGGAATTGTTGCCAGCATGAT
This sequence comes from Orthonyx spaldingii, assembly GCA_013397795.1. Lineage (NCBI taxonomy): Eukaryota > Metazoa > Chordata > Aves > Passeriformes > Orthonychidae > Orthonyx > Orthonyx spaldingii. Next base: position 3,656,831 of record VZTJ01006620.1, read on the forward strand.
ATACAGGAAAGATTGTGTCTGTGTTTGTATTAAAACACAAATGAAACTGACAAACAAATATAAAAAACCCCAACCAAAATCACCACCACCACAACCAAAAAACCACCAAACTTACATTAAAATTTTAGCAAAACTGTTAGTGATGAGAATAAAGAAGCATACTTTGAGTTTGCCTGGAGGAAGAGTAGAAAATGTTGTGATAAGGCTCATAGCTCAGAGGAAGATGTGAAAGCTGAAGTTGGGTAGTTTTAGCAGGTAAAGGTAGATGTCTGCTTCTCAATAGTTACTTCTACTTCTACGTGCCAGATCTAAAAGACAGTTAAATTTGGGGAATTTACCAAATGTTGGTTTGTGATGACATAAATGAATTTCTTAAATGGACTTAATAAGCCTTTTTAAATAGTAGGTTCCGGGTTAAGCAGAAATCATGGACTTCTTGATCTGGTGGCTGAAACTTGTTCTGTGCTACTCAAGGTGGCAGATTAGATCATCATGCTGGTATGTGTTTTTAACCCAGGGATAAGGGGACACACAATTTTTTTCACATTTGGAAATGTGTTACAGTCTAGATATAAGATTGCAGTATTTGTGTTCCAAATATTTCCAAATATTGGTTGCTTAAGAAAAGTTGAGAAAAACTTACTCAGGTGCAGTTTGGTTAAGATTACATGCATGCAATGCATCTCTAAGTTTGGAGAATATATGGAGCCTTTTCCACAAATATTCTTTTATATGATAAATTGACTGTATGTCTTCTACACTTTGTTTAAATGGGTATGTCTGCATCCCTCTTCCATGGCAAAAGTACATTGCATTGAATAAGTTGGTGGGTAGCATTGGTATCTGTGAGAACTTTCCACAGATAGCAGAGCTCTTAGGGGTTATTTGCCCCAACAGGTAAATTGGGCAGTTAATTAATAGCTGATTCCTACATGACCCCTGCTACTTGGTTTTGTGTGTTGTCTAAATGGTTGAAAAAGGGTGTTCTTGGGGTTATAACATGAGAACTGCAAGTAAAACTTACTCTCAGGTAGAACTGTAGATTATTTGCATTAGTTATATGTTCAAATATAAGACTTCTCAGTTTTTGAATAATGCATTCAAAATGGCCATACTTTGTCTGGGGCTGGGTGATGCTAGGTTCTCTTTCTTGGTCACATGTGCAGCATCTGCACACAATAAGCTGGAGATGCTCATGCTCTACACCTGATATCCCAGGTTTTTTTCAGCTGGATTGTTGTATTGGGAAGAAACATAGTTACACTGGACAATGTATTGGCTGCTCTTGGCTTCTAAAAACTCAGCAAGGAGTGAGTGTACTGTTAACATCCTGTTGCAAGATTTATTTTATTGTTTACCCTTCAAGATGTTTGAGCATTTTTTTAAAGTCAGCTTTAAACATGAGATGCTGTTGACTGGGGTGGAAGGGGAAAACACACATTGCTGATACTGTCAGTGATTCTGCTGTTTATTGAGTGGAATAACTGACAAAGGTGACTGTTTTGATCCTTACTCATGTGCTGATGCACCTTAAATCTCTGACATTACCATTGAAAAGGCTGCGATTGCATTTTTTATAGCGCAGTGCATATCTAGTACTTTTGATTTATCTTCCAGAGGGCAAGAAAAGTAGTTGTGGTGTTTCAAATGGATTAGTAAAGAGAAAGGAACTATGCTGGTCGTCAGCATCACTGCAACTCTAATTGCCAGCTATTTTACAAAGTGATGATGATGATGATGTGAAGTAGTCATCTTTTTCCCATTCCTCTCTTGGATGCAACTTTCTGCAGGCTCTTGCTAGTGCAGTTGGAAGCCACTGTGGTTGTAACCTACCTACAGTGCTGCAGATCCAATGTTTGCTTTTTCTCTGAGGTTGTTTTCTGCTGAATGTGTGTGCTCTTTGTTTATCTACCCTGTGCTTCAGCATATCTAAGGTGCTTGCCCTTCTGGAAGCGCATGACCCTTAACTGCACAGCTGGCAAATGGACTGGTGTTGGGCAGGATCAGCTTTGAAATGCTGCCAGCCCCAGGAGCCTGCCTGCTGTCTGTATTGTGCAGGAGTTGTCTTGGAGGACTCTGCTTGGTAAACTCTAGGAGATTGCACCCCATGGATCAACCAGGACCTGCTTTACTGGGTGGGAACAAGAAATATTTCATAACTTTACCTAATAGCATCTTCCTGTAAATGAAACACCAGAGTTTTTTTGGGTGGAAGGGTTACCTGAGGAGAAATAGCCATATGCAGTGCAACCCTGTGTTCTATGTAGAATGTAGATCCTTGCAGAAGTTAGTGAAGAGTTACTATGTCAATCAACCTCTACAAATTACTTTGCTGCAAGCAACATCATTACTACGGTTCAGAAAATCTGGTTCTTTCCTAACTTGGAAAGAGCAGATTTACTCAGTCTAGTCCAGTGGAAGCAACATGTATCATAGGCTTTCTACAACTGTATCTTGCTCAAGTTGAAATTTCTACAGGAAATGTATGCTACTTTAATTTTTTAATTTTTTTTTTTAGTTTTGGGAAAGTGGTGTTCTCTGCTAAAAAATTATTCTTTCAACAGTATAAACCAAAAATATCTTCAGATTCTGGGTATTGTAGGGATTTTAATGTATTTGTTCTATTCTGAGTGTAAGGACACACATGTCAGGAAATTGTTTTGGGTTTTGTGAGTTGGTTAGAGTTATTGCTTCTTTTGAAGGATGTGATTGTTCTGGAGTATTCTTGTTGCAGTAGTGTGTAACAGTAGTTGAACTGAATCAAGGCCAACAGTCTCTATTGGTATAACTACAGCACTGGCACTGGGATGCTGATCATGTATGGGGGCAAAAATGATCTTTGCTAGAAAAGCTCAACTCAAGTTTAGACCAGGCTGCATCTGTTTCATCCCAAACATTCTTCTGCATCAACTTCCTAGTTCTTTGTGTCTGTCTTTTTTTTCTTCTAGTTTTTGCATTCCTGCTATACTTTTTCACAGTTTTTTGTTTATATTGCAAAGATAATAAAAGATGAATGCTTTTTGGGTTTGGGGCCCAAGTGGACCTTCCTGCTTCTGGACCTGTGTGAGGTTTTTTCCCTTTCTTTCCACTTGTCCCTGCTCACTTGCCCCCATCCCCAGTCCCCTCTTTCTCAATTTGCTCTGGTCCCCAGCCTGACTGGGGTGTTTAGGTTTAGCTCTAGCAGTGCTCTGAACCAAATTTCTGCTGAAGTAGGAACAAAGCTTCTGCTAACCGTGCAAGTGTAGAAGATCTGTGTGAATTGCTAAATGTGAAGAATATAACAATCAACCAAACATGAAATTCAGCCTTGGTTTTCTTTCAGGATGGTTCTCTAAAGTTAAACTTGTAATGTTTTTTGTAAGGTCAATAATGACCTAGAACAGTCCTGTAATGATCATATAGAGTTGCGTAGTATTTATGTGTGAAGGACTAGGGGTGGGGACATCTGTATTAAGTAATTTTTTTTTTTTTTTGTAGTGGGTATTTCTTTCAACTAGTTGAGTACCATCTCACTAGTTTGAGCCAGTCAGAAAAATGTTTCTTTTAACATAAAAAGCAAGCCCGTTGCTTACAACTTCAATGTTTTAGTAGGTTTTTTGCTGTCAAATAACAGCAGCAAGTTCCTGCTGCCATGCCATCAAGTCTTAAATAACAGTCTTGGTAACTGAAAGGCATCTCTTGTCCTGTGACTGAATTAAGTGCTAACAACGTTATCATACCTGTCAGTGATTTCCTTTGAGGTATATCAACCAACTTTTTGTAAAGAAAGATCCCTGCTATGATGTCTACTGGAATCTGGACAGCTGATCACCATTTTCCAGTGGTTGTTTTGAACCACCAAAGCAGCAGTTACATGCCAATGGACCATTTCAAACCTCTGTGGTTTGCACTTACTTTAGTAGAGCTATTTGGTCATGTGAAGCAGCTATAAATGAGTCCAGAAGTTTTTTAGCTAGGTTCAAAGAGTTCCCTCAGTAGTAACTTCTGAAAGGGACCCATAAGGAATTTCTTTTAAATGCTTAGCAATGTTTTTGATACCCTGAACTGTAACAGATTTTCAGTGTAGAAAGCAGGCAGCTGTCAGGCATGGTTTGGGAAGTTACAGATTGTTAAGAGAAAAGAAAAAAAGAGACAGAAGTTTTCTTTCCATGAGACTTTCCTTTCCTAAAACAATTAACACTACCATAGATCCAGCCCTCTGTGTCACCAGCATGAGAAGCATGGAAGAAATGCAGTTTTTGTCCCAAAGTGTAGTACTTTGGAAGAAATCCCATGAAGGCTTTTATTGCTTTTAGCTCCAAAACCAACAAGCCCCCCCCCCCCACCAATTTTAAATGTGGTTGGAATAGATGAAACAAACCATGAAGCAAACTAATGCAAAGACGTCTGATAGTCTGTTTTGCAACTCTTTTCAAGGTAAGATGTGTGGCATTTAGCTGGTTGTAAGAAGCTGTTCAGAGTCCATTATTTTGAGGTTTCAGAATCTAGGTATTTACACTTAGAAATAAATTTCACTGGTATTAGTTTCACTGTTTCTGATTCCAGGTTCCACATGCTATTGTTACATTAATAAATAGCATAACCAATAAAATATATTAGGTGCAGCAGGAGGCACTGGTAACAGCTTCCACTGTTGCCATGGAGGTGAGATGTGAATGAAGAGCTCAACTTGTGTTTTGAAGATGAGAACACAACTTTGCTGCTGTACTTTCACCTATCCAAGCTTGAAAGTTTTTACGTTGTTGAGTTAGTAGCTATTTGGGGATTGTAATTCAGCTAGCTCATGAATTCTGTTTAAAATGACCATACTTGAAATGTTACAATGCTTCTATGTTATTTAACTGTATAAACATGTTGTGCTGCCTTCATCCCTTCCTTCCAGCCAGGTAATATCAGTAATTGTCTTCTATGATGCTGTGCCACGAATAATCTCAGTAGAGAGGTCTACCAGACTTCTATTTGCAATCCTGAGAGGTTGGTCTGGTTATGTTTTGGCACTTCTGTGGTATTTTTATGGATGCCTCTTTGGCATACACAAGAAGCACCAAAGGACTTTTTCAACCAATACAAATGTGGACGTGGGTGTCCTCGTAGATGTTTTCAGCTATTCCTCCAACTTGCTTCATTTTGGTGAATGCTAGTGGACAGGGAGAGAGGTACTTCAGGTAAGTGAAAGTAGGTGTGCTTCAGCTGCTGAGCTCTTAACTTCTTGAGCTGTAGGAATGATACTTAGGCTTATCTCGAGTGGGCATTCCTGAGTTTGGTTCTTCTATTGCGTGCTAAATGCTTTTAATGGTATACTTAACAATTCAGACAACCTTTCTGCACTGAAATGTCTTCAGAAGCCAGGTTTTGTAATTTACTGCTATTATTGAAGCTCATACCTTCCCATTAGAAAAAGGGTATGCAATTCCAAGAGTAGCATATCCCTAGGCAAGAGTATTTTCTACAGGTAACTGCTTGGTCTTGTGTCAGGAGAGGAACATCTCTGTTGGGGCATCTCAGAATTAACTTGCAGCAAGATCAGGAAGGTAGACACTGTGATCTGTTCTCATTGACAAGTAGTGCTGTGTAGTCACTTGGTATCAGGACAGAGCTGCTGGAGTAAGCTGAAAATTCTGAATCTGTTGCTGCGTGCTGATGCATCTCATTGTACAGCAATTCTCTTTCCTTATGCTCTGTGCCTTGAGTAGGGGTATTCTGAAGGTTTACAAACCTTCAGAAGGGGTTTTGCTGTTTCTCAAGCATTAGGCTGCCACTGTATTTGGACAAAAGGCTTTGAAACACAGCCACCTGTTCAAAGTTGCGTTGCGAAATCAGTTATTTCATATTTCCCCCGTAGATATCAAAGCAGATATATACAGCATGTTCTTACACTATTTACTACCTATTGTTATGACTTTAGTCACTGTTCCTATAAGTCATCTATGAATGAGGAAATCCACCTCGTTAATGCCTCTAAATTTGATCATTCACGTAGTGTGGCAATTTCTGTGCTTTTCAAGTTCTGAAACTTAATGGCCTTTTCCCTGGTATGAAAGCATCCACTTTATTTAGACTTTTCTCAACCATAATTAAATGTACTAAGAAGTAATTTATTGTTTTTCTTCAAAGATGTCTGGCCAATATGTGGGAAAAGTTTTTGTCCTGATACTGAGGCATGTCTTGTAAATTACCTGTTTGTTCATCTATGTGAAACAGAATGATTCCCTTGGAAATGCTTTTAGTGTGATCTCTTGTGATTGTCATACCTGCTCTGTTAATATAAACTTTTAATTTTGTTTGTTTTGAATAAGAAAAGAGATGTCTGCTGCTATATACAATTGACTCACTTTAACAGCACTATTTAGAAGGGAAAGAGTTTGGCTCAGTAAAATGATTTAATTGTGAAGTACAGAAAAATTTGTCTGTGAAGCTGTGGATGAGGGAAATGAAGTTGATGTTCCATCCATCCATCAATACCTCATCCCAAAACACTACTGCACTTCAGGGGAAGTAGGACACCAAAGGCAGGACAGTAGTGGACACTCATCCTGATTGTATTGGTTTCAGAGGTGTTGGCAAGAGGCATGGCAGTGTGCCTTGACTGATATAGCTATGGCAGTACAAGTTCCCTGAATCGCTTAGGAGTTTCTATTGACAAACTCTGATTTTCCTGTAAGGCACTTGGAGATAAGCCAGTAAATGTTGTTAGACCTGTCCTTTTCCTAAGCAGACAGTGCAGGTCATCACTTGGCTCGTTGTGTGGAATTGGCAAAGCCATTCAATTACAGATCTCTTGCTGCAGAGTGGAATGGGATTCCTGAGGCCCATGGAATGTGAGCTTCCTCACCAATGAATCTGAAGGATGGTGTAGCATGACCTCACTTTTGTGCTGGTGCATGCTGGCTCCAGTGGTTGTCTAGCACAAGAACGGAAGACTTAACCCCTCGTGATTTTGGAGAACCAGACTTTTCTCCTCAAGCCTGATTAACTGTTAATTCCTTATCAATTTAACTTCTGCTGTGTCATGCCCTTTATTTTAATAGCCGTGACTCACTCTATGGGCACCAGTGTGTTATGCTGAGTTCAAGTAATAGCCTTCCCTCGGTCGTGGCCGTGCTTCGGCGTCGAGCTCTGGCTGTGAGCGGCATTGGGTTACTCACGAGAGGAAGGGCGTGGAGGAAATGTGATACAGCTTGACAAATGGCCTGTAACCCTTTTAGCCTGAACCTGCCAGAACATACACACATAGTCAAGGCCATATGCTGCTTAAAGATTATTTTATATATGAAAAGAGAAGAGCAGCTGGCAAACATAGCTAATACAGGGGAGTTCATGGAGTTGAGATGTCCCAGGCTTCTGGGAACCAGCCTTGTTGTAGGAGAGGGGACATGTCTTAAGGCTGTGCAGTAATTCAAGGAGGAAAAATCGGTTCTAAGTTTTGGGGTGTTTTATAAAAGGAGCATAAGGAAAAATTATCAGGAAACATTATCAGAAACTGTACTTCGAGTACAGGTGGTTGGTGCAGTGCTTTTTTTGAGGAAATAGTAGCTGACAAAAGCAGAATAAAGAGACACTCATACAAATGTAGGGATCATAATATGTTTGAAGATACACTATAAAGCCTGAGTGTGGAAGAGCAACCCTGAGCAAGAATTAAAAATTTTGGAATAAGATGTTTTCTACTTCTTGGCCTAGTTTAGTTTTGTATTTTTCTCTTGTAAGCATCAGTTTAATATTTGACTTCATTTGTTTTCAGCTAATAGTAAACCAGTCTCAAGACAAGCAGATTCATGTTCTTAAGTCTCTTGTAAGGACCTCCTGTCTCTCTGATGCATTGAAGAAATAATGCCAGGCATTATGACTACATCAAAACTCTAAAGTGTTCATGTAACTGTCAATAAACACTGTCTTGAGAGGCTGTAGGCTTTATTGAAGTCTCCGTGTTCCTTTGACAGCCTTATTTGCCATCATGCTAGTCAAAGAGCAACAAAGAAGGTGACTTAATTAGGAGGTGACCAGAAAAGCAATGGAAGAATGAGCCATATTCTCAAAAATATTTATGTGCATTTTACAACAACTTCCCTTGCACTTACCTGGGCTGAAGATGTTTCTGTGTAACAATTGCTTTTTTTTAAGTTCATCCCTTACTGTTTCCACGGGGCCTGCTTATCTTCTTCTGTCTCATACTGTGAGTGAAGAAGAAAAGTAGAAAAAATTTCCAGCGTTTGGAGTAGAGTCAGCCAGGAATGGCCCTGGGTTGTCTTCTGGAGCAGGAAATGTGCTGCAGCAAAAGGAGTGCACAGGGAAATAGGCATGAAAGGAGATATGGCAGATTCTGTCCTGTGGGACAAGGAATGAGGTACACTAGTTTCATCTTAATTTAATGTGAAATGTGGGGGGAGGCTGAAGATGGGGATTGTAAACTCTGTATTACATAAAGGTATAAGATTCTGGAACTTAGCTTTGCGTGAAGGAAGCATTATGTAACAAAATGAAATATTAATATGAGATTTTTAGCAAGGAGACAAATTTAACATTTGTCATAGTCAGCTATATTACAGCCACTGGATTTGTATGATTCAAAAGTCTAAGAACTGTCTATTATATTCAAGGGAGTCTCTCCCTGTGTGTCTTCTGTACTCCCATCTCTTCATCTTCCATTTTTTTGCTTCCCCTCTGTTGAGGGAGAAAAAATGTTAGATGACTTTTATGGATTTGAGACTGGCTTAATGCACACTGCTTACTTTTTGTAATTGTTAACTGTGGACGATGTCTTTCTCCTCCTACTGAAAATACATTTTATGGTTGGGCAAGTTGTGGAAAAATTCACTTAACTTTTCTAACAGTGATTTTTAATGCTCCATTTGCCGGGGGGGGAGGGAGGTGGGGGGCACGGGTAGCCAAAGTGGGGAAATCAGTTTGGCTGTGAGTTCCACATTGGATGTGTTTTGCTTGCAAAGGTCAATGCTTACATTTTCACTTCAGAAGTGCTTGGAACTTGTCTTTGCTAGACCTCTGGAAGAAGCAGTTTGTTAGGCTTCATTGCCTGTTGAATAGGATTTTAGTGAATGGTTAAATTACTGTGTATGTGAACTATGACTCTTTTATGACCTGTTTAAAACTAATTAACACACCATGCTTACTTGAAGCAACTTGTGAGTTTTGACTTTGAACAACAAAAAATCGAACTTGAGCAAGTGCTAAACTTCTTCAGTTAGACTTTAGTCCACCTAAAAAAATTTCCTCGGAATCAGAAGTATAAAACCAACACATTTTACTTTTCTCTCTTATTGTATGCATCCTTTTTCTTTCAGCTACAACCAGTCACAGTAAAATACTTTGTTATATTCTACCATGGGAGGGATGGCAATGGCAGCACATGTGAAAATTTGACTTTTAAAGGTACCTTCCAACCCAAAGTGTTCCATGATTCTAAGTTTCAGGTCAGAAGCATACACAATGCCTGGCATACCACCTCGGCTAAAAATGCCCTCAAACCCCAACAACACCTGCCAAAATAAAAAGCCTCCAAGAACACACACCAAAAGAAAACCAAGCCCCAAACAACCCTATCATTAAACAGAACTTAGAAAAGAGAGCAAGAGCAGAAGTACTTTGAATCATGTGCTAGTTGAGGTAGGCAGTTCTTTAATTGAGAAATTTTCATCACATATGGTGGTATAAAGAAATGTAATTCATAGCAAGAAGTAAACACATTTTTACTACCAAACTTGAAATCACAGTTGGTAGCATTTAATTTTGTTTGCATTTGGTGGTTTTGTTTTGATTTTTTTCTTAACTTGTATGTTGTCTTTTTATTTCTTATACTGATCCGTTTTACAAGTCGTGCATAATCTTTCAGGAGCAGTATTAAAATTCATACCTTCAGTTTCTTTATCTACAGATGTTGTTCTTTCCTTTTAGGCAATCATTTGCCTAAAGAATGCCTGCAAATTACTTTTAGTATCAATGGCAAGGATGTCTTGTATCTTCTTTCCGCTGTCTCAATAGCTGTTTAGAACATATAATTTAAAATAGAGCTGCTTCTGAGACTTTCCCGAGCTGTCTGTCTGTATTAAACATTGGAGAGTCAGTTCAAATCGCTAGCAGAGTGCGCCAGGCTGCGCTGCCCTGTGTGTTGGAACATGCAATTGTGGCACAGACTGCCAAGAAGAAATCCGATTTCCGGTAACTGGGTGGCAAAGAGTCTGAAGCCACTACAGCTGAAAAATAAGGAGCCTGAGGGGATGAAGAAAACACTGGATTATATCTTGGTGTTCGCTTTTAAATATTTGTCTGAAATGAGTGTAAGTTTTCTTACACTGTGTGTAAGAAAATAATTGATATTGGTTTTTTTCCCTCCCAAGTTTTGGGATGTAATTCCAGCTTCATTAACATCAGGCACTTGGGATCACTCTTCTACTGCTTTATTACAAAAAAACCCCACCTATCATTATACAACTATGTGAAATTTTGTGGGTATTAGGGGATTTGAAAGCAAAACGTGTATATAGGTTCGAGATCAAAGTGTAATAGTACTGTTAAGTAAATGCTGAAGGGTCATGGTTTGTGCTTCTTAGTTCTGAGAAGGTAAGTAAAAAATTCTTGGAGCAGGACACCAATATGTACATCTTCAGATTTAAGAGCCCTCCAGTGGCTAAGTATATTTTTCGTTGATGCAGATGAAAACAGTGTAGACTAATACTGTTTTATAGAGGTGCTACTAAATACATTTGTAAATCTCCTTTACATTTATGTCTCCTTAGGCTTTATCCTATTTAATGCGCTGTTGTATTGCAAAAGGGAAAGGTGGCAGTAGCGTTTTTGTTTTGGGCATCTCCCCCCTCCCCAAACCCTGTGTATTTGTTTTTGTTTGGTTTAGGGTTTGCTGATAAAGTGGCAGCACTTACCAAAAGCCCATTAGATAATTGCTTCTTAAAACAGTGATTTGCATGTATTGTTTTCTTAATGTCATGATAGGCATGCTGAATCTCCTTTGTTGTAAGAGTACTGCCACTGCTAGTCAAACACTGACTTACTGCTGGGACGGTTACTTGCTGTAACATGAGGTAAATTTGCCTCTCATTCTCACTAAGCCAACAAAAAAGAATTGCTTGGAATTTCTTACAATCTTCCTGTTGATTCCTGTCTTCCAGTCCATTCTGGAAAATGGCTTTACATTTTCTTTGCTGTGGTTTTGCTTGTGGGTGTGGATTTGGGGACTTTTGTGAGTCTTTTGGGAACTTCTGGATATTGGAGATCAACAGCAGAGACAGCTGGCTGATTGCTCCTATGGTTATTAGCAGGCAGATGGAGCAAAAAGCATGTCAGTCTTTTTGGCACTATTTCAGCTACACTTGCCCTCTGCACAAAGGACTTTTGTATTTTGCGTTACACTGAGGATCCTTGTATAGCAAAACAAATCATGATGGGAAAATTAAGTATATGGGATATTTGTACCCCTTGTGACTCTTTACTATTGTAATCCTTCTGTGTTCAGCTTGTGATAGACTTCATGTTGAAACCTGTGTTTTCTCCTAGGAAATAGTGCAAGGCCTCAGCTTGCATCTAAGAGTAAAGTACATGAGATCTAGAAGCCTGGAAATCCGGACTGTGGCTTCTTCATGTATCCTGGGGAGTAACGTCCTTTTTATGTCACTGTGAACAAAACCAGCAAGGGATGCTGGAGGAAACTATTTGTGAGACTGTTTTAATATCATTAGAGGGAGGTTATTTCTGCTAATTAGCCAGTTATTTTGGTTGCCCTCAAAGAATAGTAGGAAACTTAAAAAGTGTGGGGTTTTTTTCCCTTGCCTTCACTGTGTTTGAAACTCTGAAGACTGATATCCTCACACTAGAAAGGTAGAATTAAGATAGCATCACACCTTGAGGAAGTTGACTTTTTCCCTTAATTTATGATCTTTAGTATATGTTTTTATCACTTAAGACCTAGAAACTGACACAGATTTACAAGAATATGGAGTGTTTTCTGACTATAATAAAGAAAAAAAATCCCAGATTATTTCTGACTTTATATAAAAATGATATTTTTGAGGGTATTTGGTACACTTCTTTTGGCTGCCACTGTTCTATCCATTTTCTGTTTGAAATCTTTAGGGGAATCAATGACTACTCACTCCACTCCTTGCTGAAAGCTTTTTTTACTTTAGAATAGTGATGCCTCTGAAGGACATGGAATGTGCTCAGAACCACTTTTACACATGTTGACTTGTTAAACCACTTCTTAAAGAAATAGCCTTGTTTAAAGTTTCACAGGTGGTCATGGATGGGAAATCCAGGATCAACTAAACTTTTGGTTTTTTTCATGTTAACTGCATCTTCATTTCACTGAACTTATCTAAAAGCTTATTGAAGCTTAGGAACCTTCGTCTGGTGGACAGAGAACAGCATCTTCAGACAATTTGAATTAAGTTTTTTGGTGGTTTTTATTTGTTTTTTTGCTGTTGGTTGAGGTTTTGTTTATTTCTACTTTTCTGTTTCCCTGCAGAATTTAATCTGATGGAAATTCTTGTTCTTCATTTATATGTTACATTTCAGATTCTGGATCTGTATTTTCTAGGACAAGTTAGAAAACTAGAATAGATTTTTTTCTTTCACCTGAGGTAGCACATGCACATATATTGAACACATACACTGTACGGAGAGTTCCCATTCTTAATACACGTTAAGAATATACTGTATGTATACACATATACATACATATACTGATATAAGATAGACTGATATAAGTATATGTGTAAGAGTGCACATATACTGTATGTATATGAGTTGAGTGGGCTTTGCTGGGGAATTAAAGGCATGCAGGTGCATTGCTTCTGTCAGAACTTCTGCATGGCTATGGAAAGTGTGAAATATTTTAACTGCTTGTGCAGTATGGTTTAACAGAGTCTTTGGATTAGAGAGATTTTTTAATAAGTAATTGTAATACACTTTCTATTTATGTCTTTCATTGCACAAGATGTAAAATCTGTAGCATGTACAGTGGTTGAATACTTCCTAAAGCAGCTTTGACCCCTTCTAGAAGAGTTGGTTCCAGATGTACTGAAGTTCTTCATCTTCTATGGCAGAATAAAATGAGACTTTAGATATTTCTCCCAGAGTTCTTGGTGGTGATCCTCACATTACTACTGTGTCCATCAAGTGCTTTGGGGACTGAGTAATTGTAGCCTGAGGGGTTTTTATGTTACCTATCTCAATGTGTCACCCTGCAAGCGGTGAGGTTTTATGGGAATATTTGTGTGTGTATGGTGAGGAAGGGATGGTACTTATTTAATCCATCTGCTTTTCTGACCTCCCTGTAGTCATGCAAGTTGGTGAGTTGCGTGCTGCTCCTTCAGTGGCTCCTGATGATGGAAGGTAACACTTTTTGCCTGTCAGGCTTCTACCAAAACAGAAGCCATCTCGGTTCAACTAGACAGCTGTTTGTAGCTGAATTTAAGTTTACAGTGGCTCTTCCAAATGCATTAAGCAGAACAGCCTTTGCATCTTGAGTGTGGATGTATGAAAGTAGTGGTCATGTCTCAGAAAATCCTCAATTAAGTTAACCTTGTTCTTACCTTGAACATTGAAGTTAGTTTTAGGTGTTGAAAAATGATAATTCATGGCTTATCTAATGTTGAAAAATCAAAACTGTTAAGTTGAAGGATGAAACATACCACAGCCAGAATTTCGTGAAAGCATCATCAAAGCATGAGGAGCACTTAAAGTAGAGGGTTTCTTTTCTTGTATAATCCTATCTCAGAGTATGGAAGGATATGTGGTATTAAAAAATAAGTAATTTTTTAAAGTTAGCATAACAGACCTATCTTTAATTGCCTGGATGTGGATGAAGAAATGAATGCCTGTCTCATATTGCACTCCTCTTCAAGAAGCTTCACCAGGTGAAGAAGTTGAGCTCAACAAAGCCAGCTGTGAGGAAACCCAGCTTTTTCTACCTAACCACTTCAGTATTTCTACACTGACTCTCACTACTGTTTTTGTTAGTCATTTCTCCACCTTTCTTTTTCTTTCTGCACTAATGTGCAAATATGAGTAAGGAACTTGCTGATAAAGTGAAACAGGTGACTACTTTTAACCTTGCTGGAACTGTCTACTTTGAAGGATTTGGAGGTTTGGTGTGCGCCTTTGCAATAAACACTGATGGTTTCTCACAAATTACATGTTTGCTCTTCCTTGCTATCCTGAAAGATTAGTAATGAGGAAGAATCCATCCACCTTATGGAGGAAAAGTAAGTCTCTTCATTTTTGTCCTACTATCTTTGACTCCTGTGCTGTTATCAGCTTTAAATGGAACAGTTGTGTTCAGTTTTTTGGTGCTTTCTAGCTCTGGTAATCAATCTCCCTCTTCTGAATCAATAATAGGCACTGGCTTTAAGGTTGCTTGATGGTGAATGAGGAGCATGTGTTTGGTTTTGGTTTGTTTGCTTGTTTGTTTGGGGTTTCACTTTTGTGGGTATTTGTGTTTTTTTAAGTTCACTGATACTTTATGTAGAGCATCTCCCACTCACTGTGCCTTTGACTATAACTGTCTCACTTAGAGCCAGTTTGGGTAATTTGCAGCCCCTGAATATTGCCAGCAATGTGCAACCCCTTACAGCAGATGGCTTTTAGGTATTAGGCTACTATGGAAAATTCTGTACAGTAATAATAATCTGCTTTCTGCATTTGTCAAGAACATACCCATCTGATGTTTAGGATATTACTTGCTGCTTTTCATGCGTTTTTTTTTTTGTTTTTTGGTTTTTTTTTTTTGCCATTTTTATATAATCTTTAAAAGTATTTCATAGGTTAATGTGGAATCACTTGTTTGTTTTGTTGGTAAACAAAGACAGTTACCAGCTCCTTGCTTGTATAATTGAGGAACTTCCATGTGTTTATTTAAGGCCACGTTTAAAAGACTTTACCTAGGATTAGATGGAGAGCTCTTCAAAGGCTTGATCCAAAGGGGTTTCACCTGTTTTTAGAGTCTCTTGATGTTGAAGTTATTGTCATCATAAATAGCTCACTATTTTGGATATACTGCTTGTTCCATGGGTTAACAAAAGTTATGATGGCCTTTTAAAGTAGTATGGACCAAATGATGTTATTTCAAGAGTCTTTGAAATTGTTAGAAACTTCTCAACAGAATTTAGCTCCTGATGCCTTTTTAAATTTCTGACTTCAGGTTCCTTTTAGGCAAATAACATGACCAGAAGTTAAAACTTTGGTTTGGTGAACTGTGTTTCATAGGCTACCCTGACTGTTTCTCAGTATATGGATATCATTGTTGAAAGTTTAGAGAAAAGTTGTAAGACATGTGAGAACTTAAATATACTTGAGGAAATATATGCAAGAGATGTTAAATCTTCCCAGGCTGTAGAGAAAATGCTAACTTGATGCAGTAATTGTGCTGTTAAGTTCAACTCAACATGCTATAAAATGATGGAGAAATTAAACTTTTTGCTATTTTTTTTTAAGGGTTGTGATGGATGGGAGCTCTTGGGAACAATCCCTCAAGCAGAGCCATTTTGAAAATTGGTTATAATTATTTTAGGCTTCTGCCAAGGCTATTCTTTTTTTTTGTTTACTTAAAAAAACCCTAAAGTACTTGAACCAGGTTCTTTACCAAATTAAACAGAGAATTATAATTTGAATGATCATTTTACCAGTATTAAATCCAACTGTGATACTAGAGATGCCTGATAGGGCAAGAACACAAATTATCAGAACACACTGGCTAGCTCCATGAATGCAGTTTCAGAAGAGAAGTCAAAACAACTCATAGTTTGAGTAAATCCTGAATTGGAGTGAGCTCCTCTGGGTGTTTTACAGATGTTTTGTGGTGTACTGTGTAACTCAGAGTAATGCTCTTCATGGTGAGAAACTGTAGACAGGGGCACAACTAGAAGTAGTGTTATTAATAACTGAGGATGCTTCTGAATTAAATTCAGCTCATATTAGGAAAATAATAATTTACAAAGGTACATGTTGCAGTATTTCCCGAACAAAGTAAATCTGAAAGGCAGCTTTTGTCAGTATAATTAAGTCTTTTGTGGCACTAATATATATAATTCATACCTGTCAAGATTTTGAAATGAGACCTTCTTAGTGAGACCACATCCAGAAATGCTCTGGCTTCAGTAGTATGAAAATAGGCACATGCAGAAATGTGTGAACCTCTTTTTGTGTCTGTTTGTGTTAATAACCACTTCTCACACTGTTCAGGATGACAAATAGTGACAGCATACCCAAACAGACAAATTATTGGAATAATAACGATGAATAACCTTAGATACTTGCTCTGTGAAATCTGTCAGCTGTAAAGCTTTTAGTACGTGTGAAGGTCATGGAAAGCTAGGCAGTGTAAGTTGTTCAGAAAGTTAAAAGAAATAGATTATCCAAGTTCTTCAGGCTGTAGTAGTTTGTGTTTGTCAAGCTTTCAAGTACCATCTTAAGGCACTTCAGTACATGGAAGAGAAATGCTTCTGCAGGAGACTGTAGTCTCACAGCAGAACTGTGTTCCCTTGATGTACTGCTACCACCCATGCCTGTGGAGATCCCCAGTTTCTGATTGTCCTTAAGGCTCCGGCTCATGAATGAAGTTAATGCTAACAGTCCTCAAGGATGGTTTGAAACTGTAATTCATAATTTTTTACATACCAGCTGGTCTTCTGTTCACTGAACTCACAGTTGTACTTGGGAGTTTGCTTTTGCACTCTGGCCAGTAAAGTAGCCAAATAATGTCTTCTCCAATTTAAGTGTTTGTCTTATTGACTCAAGAAGCAGAAAGAGTAAGTGATTATCCACCTAGGATGGGAGTGGAGCTGGGAAGCAGGACAAATTAGACATATTTTGAGAGGGTAAGGAGGTTGCTGAACTAATTACACAAGTCTGTTAATTACATTAGTCTGTGTCCTAATGCATTAGAGGATCTGTGTGTTCTGGGAAGATAGGTCTCCTACTAAAGTTAAATAATTCCCCTTATGGTGGGTCTCCCATGGGGTCACAGGTCCTGCCAGCAAACCTGCTCCAGCATGGGCTCCTCGGTCCACAGGTGCTACCAGGAGCCTGCTCCAGCATGAGCTTCTCACTGGGTCTGTCTTCTGTGGGCATCCACCTGCTCTGCTCTGGGATCTTCCATGGATTGCAGGTGGATATTTCCTCCACTGTGGACCTGCAGCATCACAGCTACCCCACCATGGTCTTCACCATGAGCTGCAGGGGATCCTCAGCTCTGGCACATGGAGCATCTCCTCCCCCTCCTTCTCCACTGATCTTGGTGTCTGCAGAGTTGTTTCTCTCGCATATTCACTCTTCTCTCCACTGTTGTTATTTCAAGCAGTTTCCCCCTTAAGTGATTTATTCCAGAGGTGCTGCTGCTATTGCTGATGGGCTTGACCTTGGCCAGCAGCAGGTCTGTCCTGGAGCCAGCTGGCATTGGCTCTGTTGGACACAGGGGAAGCTTCTGGCATCTTCTCCTAGAAGCCACCCCTGTAGCCCCCACTACCAACACCTTGCAATGCAAACCTGAACAGCCCTCTGTCTTGTGATGTTTCTTAAAGAATGTTTGAAGAGAGGAGGAACCTGACTTTAAGCAATATTGACAAGACTGTCATTCTGTTGAGAAAAAGCCTCCCAGCAAAACTAATGCTGCCTCCATTTAGTTTGGCTCATCCTTCCAGTGGTCCAAGAGCATTAATTTGCTGAAATTGTTTTGTTTATAGTGACCATACAAACTTGTTGACAAGTGTTGTGTATTTACACCACACTGAAAGTGTGAGAAGTTTGAAACGTGAGGTGTAGAAGTGTAATGGTGTTGGGACACCATTGGGACGTGTGGAGGCAATCTTGATCTGTAACTATGTTGTCCTGGGCTCTCAACTGAGAGGTGTGGTAACTAATAGGATTGTGTGTAAATGCCAATAAGAGCCCTTACAGGATTTAATTAGCACAGAAGAGCATGTGTTTTGCAGGCTGAAACTAGTTTTGGACTTGGTGGCTCCATTTTAAATAGTGATGATCTGTGACTCTTAATTTAGATGAGATGCAGGAATGAGAGGGCAGAATGAAAGTTAATACTTAAATTAGATACTGAAATTCAGACTGATATTTGACCTTCTTATTTTTTCCCCCTTTTTTAAACTGCAGCATTCTATTTGTCTCTCTTCAAAGCTGAAATATATTTATCTCAATTTTCATGTTTGTTTTGTGATGATGTTTTGGGGTTTTTGGAGATGGGTGCACTTTAAGTTGGAAAAGGAGAACACTTCCATAAAACTGATGCTGGAGTTTCTGTAAAAATATCCTCATATCAGTTAATATTTGTCAAATGCCATCTTGAAGACTTCTGTTAGTATGCATTGGCATTAGTAATTAATAGTGATTAACTCTGCCCACCTCTGTATTTAACTGAGTTGCATTGTTCATGGGAAAATTGGAGATTAGCAGAACAAAATATAGTTATTCAAACATCTAATCAATTCAGGATATGATTTTGATCTTCAAGTGATGGTATTTATTGGCAGTTGGTGACTAAATTTCTAAATTTGTTGAATTGCTAAATATACATTTTATAGGTGTTGGTTTCAGTGATCTTTGTGGGTCCCTTTCAATGCAGGATACTCCCTATTTGGGAAGCTGTTCATATTTGGGAGGCAGGGGGAAGTGTTTTAGTACAGGCTTATAGATGTACTGCTTGTTGTCTTTCATCATCTACCTGGCATCTTCTTGGTGTAGGTAACCTACACTTGTATCTCTAATTATTTAGGTCTTTCTGTTTATCCTCCTGAAGAGTTCTGCTCTTAAGTGTCTTGCAGGAATTTAAAGTTCAGAGCATCGTGGTGAGAACAGTGTCTCCTGTAGCCTGCTGTAGGACTTTTATCCCTTAAAAAGGCAGTTGACCATGCAGAGAGAAGTGTAGAACCATATATTCATATCATAACAGTTGCAAATCAAGTTCCTGAAGAAAGTATCGTGAGGTACAACATAAGTGTTTGTGTTTCAAGGGAAAACTTAAAAAGAAATACAGAACGTCTATTTCAGTATCCTTCCTGAGTACTTGTACTTATTGTACACAAGTTAAGGGCTGCTGCACTTCTCTTACTTGACTGGACAACAGGTTGAAATTATTCAAAACGATTTGTAAAAAAAGCATGACTAACTCACACTGTAATAGGAAAACATAAACAGTTGCAGTTTGACTAAACCTTAAACTCTACGTGTTGTTTTCAATGGAGGAGATGGATGAGTGATAAAACACAGCACGGAGTAGATACTTAAGCTTTGCAAACATTTCATATTAGTATCATAGTTTGCCGTCCCATACCTTGTGAAGGTATTCCTGTGGTAATATTGAGGGGTGTTGGTTTTGGTGGGAGTTTTTGTTCCTACAAATTTTAAGTAATTTTCCCTCTTTACTCTTCAGCTGTCTCTATAGTAAGTACCAATCCATATGTTTGTGCATCTTTCAACTAAATTATTGCTCACTTGTAATGTTTCCAGATACTGTCTACTTACAAATTAGCAGCTGTGCAAAACAAAACAGATTTAGAAGAACATATAAAAGGTTATGTTTAAAGAAGAAAAAGGTGCTTGCAATTAAGGAGCTTTAAAGAAATTGAGAGAAAGCTAGAGAAAGCTTGTTTTCCTTGTGTGTAACTCCCCATGCTTCATTTTAAGGGCACAAGCAGTTAATATAATGTAGTAGTTCAATGTAGGTTTAAGCATTAAATGTTTTTCGCTTTGGTCTACTGCCCATTGTGTGTAAAATGTAAAGCCACTGGGCCAGATTAAAGCATTGTATTCTGAATTCCATATATACCCCCCTCCTTATGAGACAGTTGAACACCACAGCTGAATAGTGCTCTGGATTACTGCTGTAAGTCTGCACTATGTCTCTGTCAGTTTGGTACTGTGAGGGTTTTTAAAACATCCCTTCAGTATGCATTGCATTTCTCAGTGTAAACTGCCATCCCTTGTGCAAGCTTTTTTTGCTTGCGTCTTCCTCATCAGTGTGTAGAACAGCAGCAGGAAGAAGGAATGGAAGCTGGACAAATCTCAGTTGTTGAACAAGTTGTAGAACGTCCTTGTAAACTATTGAGAGGGGCCCTGCTCTTGCAAGATGTGTGCAAGTGTTGGTGGTAATGGAAATGGCCTCATCGTGTTTCCTGCCTCGCAAAACCTGACATAGCTGCTCATGGATTTTGCCTTGTAATCTGCCTGTTGCTGTGGGACTTCTGCAGGAGAAGGTTGATGCATTTCTGCTTGTGGAATTTTGTTTATACTTGATTGTCACTGGCTGGGAATGGATTGAATGTACAGGTTGAAGACCTGTTGCTCTAGGTGATCTCAGAGTGCCACCAACACAGTGGGTTTTTACACATTTTCAGTTGAGCTTGTGAACACTGGTAGCGAACCACTCATTCTTCTATGGAACAGGCTTGGATGCAGTTATTGCATTCATGTTTGGCATGTGGAAATGTTTAATATGCATAATCTGGCAGAAAGTTAAGTATGTTCTAAATTCATTGTTAAAAGAGAGGCAAAAGTTTGTATTGTATATCTGTGGCTTTCATGGTTCATAGTTGAAAATAAACAGTGGTAATAAATGAGAATAGTTGGCTAAAGTTTTTTTGTGTGCTAAGTAAAGAGACTCTGCAATGCTGATGTTACACTGATGTTAAAAAGTGTGAAAATAAAGTTGTTCCAGGTCTGGTGTGATGATGGCATTAATTCCTACTACTCTACTGTGCAGAACAACAATAACCCCTGCCAATCTCCTCTGTTTGGGAGGGACAAAAGGGTGGGGAAGAATGTCAGACTGTTAGCATAGTTTTCTAGTCCCATTTCAAATATTTATTGAGCCTGTTAACAAATACAAAATGAGCCAGAGTCCTTGTCAAACAGAGGGCTTGACTCCTTTTGTTGCCCTAGTGCCATTATGTAATGCAGAGTTACACAGAAGTGGGTCAGAAAGATAACTTCCTTGTTTCGTGGTCCTAATGGCTCTTCATACTACATACTGAACACTGGAAGCCAAAAAGTAAGCTGAGCAGGCTACGTTTAAAACCACCATTCCACAAGGTTTTTTTCATGTTAGCATTGCTGTTGAGGGCTTTCTTTTTCTCCCACGTCTGGCATCCTTAATTCATAATTTTATGTGTTTATAAAAGGCTTGGAACCAAGGTAATTTCAGATGAAAATTTTTGATGATTTGGCTAAGGAAAATAATCTGAAAGAAGACCAGGATTGTTGTTAGATGATACAAGTCCTGAACTTTGTTCCTCCTCTTTCCTTGTATTTGCGGTGTTCAAGCTACATCTTCCCACTCCAAATAAATGTTTCTGAGCTAGGGACAGCATGTCAGTGGCAGCAGTGCCCTCCTCCATGAGGCCCATGGACCTTCTCTTATGTTTCATTAAGCCATGAAGCTTTCTTTAAAAGTGTTAAACATTCAGTGGGCCCTGACTGTGTAGACAGAAATAGTTATTTCATAAATATCTGAGGAGGAGTGATATGCCTGTTTCACCATAGCTTCTGTTTTGGAGAATGTATGTAACTTCTGCATGGTGGGCTCACACCTTCTCTTTTGTCTCCTGGTTTTCTACTGCTACACTGAGAGGCAAAAGCCCAGATGAGCATTCTGCTAAGTTTTAGATCATTAGTGCAAAGAGTATGCAAATCTCCTCACAGAATAACAGCTGCCTACACTTTCTGTTTTTATATATATATATATACACAGGTTTGTAGGTAGATATGCTCTTACAAAGGCTAATGCATTTATAAGAAAACTGCAAATAAATTGTTGCTTCAATTTTGCATATATTAAGAGTTCAGAAGATGGACTTAAGATCTGTAGGAGAGAAAGTAGTAGGTGAATGCATGGATAGAGTGGTATTACTGAGCACAAGAAGCTTTGAAATTTATAAAGCTCATGTTCAAATGTAATAAACAGAATTGCCCGAAGGCTGCATATGTCAATTTGCTAGAAGATATGGGGGGACAGGATGGGACAGGACTGTGAGCAACCAGTGTAAATACCTTCCTTCCCTATTTTCTGGTTAAGAGTGCTGTGATTTTGCTTGGATTCGCTTCTCAGAGATCATAAGCTTCTAAGAGTCAGAGGAGGTCTTTTTGCTTCAAACTGTCAGTGTAAATTTTTTTTAATTACTTCTTGTTTCTTTCTTTTGGTCATTTCATCTGTAATGTCTTTTAAGGGGTTATCAGTTTTCACTAGACACTACTTCATAATACGCAGGCTGAAAAGGAGCAGCACAGGATTAGTTTTCTGCCCTGTCTTTCAGGAAACAACTTCCTTGTGAAGAAATTTTGTGTGTACTGTGTGTGAGGTTTTAATATATGAGTTACCAGATCTCTGAGTCTTGTGAGCATCTTGTAGGCATAAGTTGAAAACAGATATTGTAAAACTGTCTTCTGGCTGTGCCTGTAAGAAGCAAAGTAAACTGAAAAATCTATATTTAAAACCCAACAACTGAACAGATACAGGCAGAAATCCTCCTCCCTGGCATTAGTCTTTGAGGAAGACTGCTGTGAAAGAATGTTTCTTGTGAGGTGTGCTAGAAGATACAGAACTTGTGATTTGCTATTTGTACTGAAACAGGTTGCAGTGTGTAGATTTAGTTATGTAATTGGTTGATCATACACACACATTGAACCATAAAAAGTCTTTCAGATTGTGTGGTAAGAATCCATCCTTTACATAGAGTAAGTTCATTATGGCCAGTACTCAACCCTCCCATCTTTTCCCTGTCACTTATTTTGGTATCTAGTGCTTAAAACCTTTTTATCTGTGAGAAAATCCTAGTTTGTTTTTATTTTATTCCATTGATAAAAGTCTTTACAACTTCATAATCCAATTTCTTACAAGTGTTAATTGATGGCCAAAAAACCTGATCCAGGCAGTAACCCCTTATGCATGACTTGGGAAGAATAATTGAAACTGCAGTAAACACCAGGTGATGTCCCTTGAAACCTGAAGGTATAACACTGAAGTATAACGCTGCTTCTCTCCATCCATTTCAAGAGAAGATTGTTGCTCTTTTTACTGATGTTTAAGTCTTATTATCTGATTCGAGTTTGCAATAGAATTCTCCAGACTGATGTTAAAATAACATCCCTTGTGCCTCCCTCCTTCCCTGTCCCCATCCCTATGTCTGTCTGTCCCACAGAGTCACAGACAAACCTTGTAGCTCTTCACTGTTGCATGTTGACTTGTCTGTGGGGATATTATGCTTTTGGGGGGTTGTGAGAGTGTTAGAAAACAGTTTTTTAAAGACACATTTAATATTTTTATTACTGGATGCCTAAGTCGTCTCTGCAATGATGAAAGTTTCATCCTTTAAAGCATTGCAGGAATATCACCTACATCAGTTCTCAGGTGGAGGATTTACTTTTTTTATACAATCAGTAATTTTAACCTTCAAATGCTGCAGCCTTTCTGTTCATCTTCAGACATTAGTCAAGTATAGGCTACAGAGCAGGGGGAGAGATAACTTACCTCTTTTGGTCAGATTCAGAACTGCAGAGTGGTTCACAGGCTGATCTTTGCTTGGAAGAGTAGTTCTGGTGCTTATGTGGCTTTTGGGAATTTATTAGTCAACTGCTACTTGTATGTAATGATCTTAGATATTTTGTAGCTTACTTTCAGATTTAAATTTTCAAGTTTGGGTGCAAGTTGTTCATTATGTGAAGGGGCTTAAAAATTCAGTTCTGACAGCAAGTTTCAAGCTATTTCAAAGAGCAATTATACTGTCAGTTGTGCTATCTTGACCTAGAAGACTGTATGAAAATATTTATGCAAGTCTTTCCTCAACCTATGCAGAGATAGAACAAACTTTGGCATTGTATGTGCTTGTATCTATATTGGGGTGCTGCTTTCCGAGGACTCCAGTGTCACCCTTGAGAACATCTCTCTTATGTTGGCCCTTTTAATTGCATGTTGAGTAAATTATTTTGTTTAAGATTTGTGTGGTTTCTTTTTCTAATTAGTGTGTGGTTTAAAGGTAAATACTTCCCTGCTCTGTTAATTTAATCTAGTAGTTGGGATCTTTTGTGCTGATTATTACTTTGAAAATTTCAGTGATGGGACTGTTTTACAGTTTTGGGTATGTGAGCAGTGTGAAATGTTCAAGAACTGGGAATTATGAACTTAAGCAGCAGTGGTATTTATTAAGTGTAAGTAAGGCAATTCTTTAAGGAGATATTTACCCTAGTTAATGAAACAACCTGTAATAGTCACATTGGAGAAGCATTCTAGCTGATCACATCCTGGCTGAGATGTCATCTTCAAAAAAAAAGTAAAATGCCTTCTTATAAGAGTTCAGCCTGCTGGAAATGCACATGGTATTGTGTAATATAGGTTCAAGAGCTAAGCTATTGATGCCAATACCTCATGTAAATGTACCTGATGGAGGTGGTGTTCAGATATTCTACTGTCAGGAGTAGCACTTGCCATGTTATAACTCCTGCCCTGGTTTCAGCAGCAAGTGGCTGCTTGTAAATATTGCAGATTTGAATTTTTCATGTAGAACTCTGTAGACACCATTTACTTTAAGATACTGTGTTTATTCTGTTTTCCTGTGAGTTCTTGCTTGGTTTGTGTTAGATACCAAATAAATAGTACATTAGGAGAAAAACTTGTATGTGCACAGTACTCATATTTTAATTGTCAATACTTGTGTGTAAAATGCCAACAGATTTTATTCTAATTAAATACTGTCCTACTTTTTTATTATTAAAGGCAAGTAAAAAAATTACTGCTTCAGGTTCGTCAGTGTTTTGAGTACTGAAGTTACACATCAGTATGGTCTGTGACCTACATACTTCCCCAACATGGACACTTGTGCAGGGGCTATAGAAAGTTAAATAAGGCATTTAAGTAGAAATTAGAAAGGTTGGGTAGAAAAGGGGACTTACCATACTTTATAGGTAAAGAATGTTAACTTTTCAAAAATCCTGTTATACACTTAAGAAGATGCAGATGCCACTGTAGTATCCAGATTTTTTTTTT
>VZTJ01006620.1:3681874-3734538 GCA_013397795.1 Orthonyx spaldingii
CTCGATTTTTTTTTTTTTTTTTTTTTTTTTTTTTTTTTGTCTCCTCAGCCAAATACATACTTTTAAAAGCTTTTTATTTCCTACTCTTTCCCCTCCCTTCTGCTCCCTTCTGTGCCCTTTATGAAAGCATTCGTAACCTCTGGTTACAAAATGCTGTTCTATTATTTACTAATTTTTAAATCTTTATAAAATGGCTTTATAAAATGTCCAGTTACTGCTTTTGATACTCTGAGATATCTGTATTCCTCTCATGCAAGTTGAAAGGGAAAACCCCCAGCCCTTGAAAAAGGATCATGCTTTCTCCTCCCCGTCCTTTGAATTAATTTAGAGGAAAACCTGAGAACTAAAGATTTTGATTCTAACCCCTTCTAATCCTTCATGCTTTCATATTAGAGGTGGAAAGTAATTTTGCAAAGCTATGGCCAATTGAAGACTTCCAGCTTAGATAGGAACCAACATCATTCAAGAAACCACTGTCAAATAGTATAGGTGTCCATGGCAGTGGGTAAAGAAGCATTACTAAATACGTGTCTGTATTTAAGTAGTTAAATGGAGGTACCAAAACATGCACTGTAATGCAGAGTAAAGAACAGTACAACACAGCTGAGACATACATTGCAAATTTTCTGATTACATGACTGTATGCAATTATCATGACTAGTAAATGCAAGTGAAATGTAAATGGGGAGGAAGACTAGACAGTAAAGTCATATCTAAGTGTAAAAAATGTTAAATTTAAAACAACTGACTTGTTACTCTGAACTTGGAGACAAAAACTTCAAGGAGGGTTTAAAACATCTTTGAATAAGAACCTCTGCATGAGCAAAGGTTTAGTACCAAACTAGTTAGGATATTTTATGTTAGAAAAGGAAAGGTACTAGAGAAAGATCATGCTATCTTACTCAGAAGGAATTATTCAAAGTTCATATTTATTGCCCGTGAGTAAGAGGAATTCTTCTGACTTCTTGTCCGTAGGAAAATTTTAATTTTTTCCTACGTCTCCATTGTGTCCTGATTACTTGGCCCCTGAAAGAGAGTGAAGTTAACATAAACTGCCTGTAGTGTTTACTCCTGTGTGTTAAATTTCAGTTTGTATTCTTGTCAATTTTGTAATCGTGCTAAATTCTAGACTTGAGCCCATCGTAAATTAACAACATTCTTTCAATCTTCTGTCCCGATCTATAGGCTCTAACTAACCCTCTTGTGTTCATGAGTAGGTAGAATCTAGCAGGTTTTTTGGGTCTGGGTTTCTTGTAGTTTGGATTTTGAGGGTGTGTGTAATAAATAGTTTCACCTATTCTTAGTTCCATATCAAATGTCCCATGACCTACGTTCAAAACCTCAGAGCTGGGATCTTGGTATTACTTGTGCAGGAAGACCACAGGATTATTTTGTATGGGACTTGTGTCCAGACCTTGGATGTGGCCTAAGGTTCTCTGCTGTCTTGGTGTGATACTGCTTTGGTGTGTCAGAATGGGGCACCCACTGCCCTGTGCTCTGCAACTGCTTTATCCCTGCTAATGCTTGGTAATTTCCATGAACCAGCTGTGGCAACTTCTGTTTCTTGCAGTAGTTGATGAACTTTTGTGTGTCGTGTTTGAAAAAGGCATGGTAAACTTAGGTTAAAGCATTAGTCTAAAATGACAAAAGAAAAATCTGTATCCTGATAGGAAAAGAAAAAAATTCATTAGTGGCAAGATTCTGCGAAATCAGTTAAAGACATACAACAGAATAGGTGAACTTTGGTCAACTTTGAAACACTTTTTTCAACACTTTTTTGGTCTCTAAAGCTGCTAGGTAATTTCATGACTGGAGACCATCTATAATTTCCATTGAAGCTGATAAACTGATATAATTACCAGTGTTTATCATCAAGTGAATCAGCTTGCTTATTCAGTGACTTAGCTTTAAATCTAATGGAATTTTACTTTAACCAGTAAGAAATTTAGAAATACTGTAAATGAAAATATGCATTTCAAAAGTGGGAGGGGAAAAAAGCAGTGCATCTTGGTGCTACCAAGGCAGCTTGAAAAATCTGATAAAATGTTTTCCTAGCTTGTTTACTAGGCAATTGAGAAAGTATTTGTTCTTATCTGGAAATTATATTGGAGTTTTCTGCATGGTAAACATTTCCTGCTGCTAATATGGATTGATGAATAGTAGTTCTGATAAGGATTATGGGGTTTAATGAATACATTATACTTCTTTGTATTTATACATTCAAACAGTTGCTGAAAATCTTCACCTGAGATTTCAGTATAGTATTCAAGCCTTGTTTCAGACATATGAAAATATAAAATTAAGAGTTTCTTAAGCTTCAAGATATCCTGTCAAAATATTTGTATATTTTGTATATTACCTTTGATGTATAATAAGTGTCAAGACTTGGCTGTGAATGTCTTTAATTTTAGTGTCAATTTGACTTAAAATTGCTTTGATTTGAGTAGGGTTGTTTCGGTTTCACTTTTAGGATGCAAGTAATGTCTTCAAATTTTACCTCATGGCATGAAGAAACCAAAGGAAGTTATTAAATGCATGTGAATAACAAAGACTGAAAATGAAATTCCACAAAAATTACAGTAGATAATAAATGTTTTACTCTTTAAAAAGAGTATTTAAAAGGGAATTACTCTCTAAACTTTTTTTTAAGAAGGGCTAGTACACTATTTTAGTTCCAGTTTAATCTCAGTGAGCACTATTGAGATGCATAAAAGTGATTTTTGTTTTATGGCTTATGGATGTTGAGAAGATTTTTTGTTCTGTAAAGCTGTACCTAGGGAATTTTATGCATACATGGAGACTTGTGTATCATCTCTGTTAAGTGACATGACCTTATGCTTCTTTTGACAGTGCAGCCTGACACTTGCAGGATTCAGGTTAAACATGTTTGCAATGTATTGTTCTTGAAATCACTTAGTTATGTATATGATGATATAAGTGTTGTTGGTATAAGGAAGCAAAAATTCAGTTTCAGTCATCGTTATTTCCCAGCAGTTGATACTGACCTGAATAGCATTGAGTAGAGGTGGACATTCACGTAGATATTTCTAATATGAAAGCTAATTCTAGTTGCATATGTCAATAGGAGATACGATTTTAAAATAAAATAAAGAAAATGCATCATTAATGCATCTTACTTGTCTTATTCTTACATCTTCTGTGTTTTTATTAAAGAAAAGAACAAAGTAATCTTATTAATGCCCAAACTTAACCCAAATGAATTTGTTTTCAGAAAGAGTGTTTCATTTGGTTGTAAACATTGTTGAATTTTCACAGACCAAAGTATCTTATAGCACAATATACAATGGGGAAAAATTATAATGTATTTAACTAGGTACTTACAGTGGAGAATGCAGCACATAAGTGAGCTACAGAAGTGCAAAAATAAGCTGTGATTGCTGGAGGGGGGTGATACAGCTTTCACTTCAGGCTGCTCTTGTGCTCTGGTATTAATATGCAAATATATGCACATACCCACAATCACGTTGTCCCCAATTGAACTTTGTTGTCCCCTCAAGGTCACAATAAAATCATTGCCCACAGTGATTGTATTCGTAGATAATATGATTTGAAGGATCTGGAGGTGCCTTTTAAATTACACTGTAAGACTGGCAGATTCCAGAAAGACCAAAGGAATGCTTGATCCGCCTTTTGGAGAAGGTGATAAGTTTGTGCAAGAAGTTGCCAGGATCCCAGTACACAATATGACACTTTCATTAGACAGCAGAAATATCACGGACCACATTGTTGGAGAGTTTGCAAGGGAAAGTGGTTTTGACTTGTCCTAAATGAGGTACTGAACCCAAATTGAGATACTGGAAATATTACTATTGAGGAATTATTGTAACAGCAATCAGACTATACTTCGTTCCTGCAGGAATGTTTCAACTGTCCAAAACAATTCTTTTGTAGTTGTGTTGGAGGCCCCTTCCTGCCCCCAGCTGGGATGTCTGTAAGAATGTTCCTTAACACTAAAAAGAAATGGAAAGGGGCAGTCAAGAGTGGTGTGATTTTTCTTGAAGCCTTGAAATCACCACATAACCTGCAAGTGGTTGACTTCTCTGAAAGATCAAGAGAATTTGTGTGATTAGATGGTGCAGGAAATGGACGTACAGAATGAAGAAGATAACCTTTTCTCGTAAAGTTCAAATTGTGCCCAGCATTGGGAATAGAAAGCATATTAGGTTCTAGTAGGCTTAATCCAGAAATATTAGAGAGGGCCAAACCAAGAGTCTGGGGAACAATTTACAAGGTGCCTGAAAACTATTAAAGCCTGTTTTTTCAAGCATCTGGAACAAGAAGCTTTCTGTAATACTAGAAACTGATTAATATATGGAAGTGGCACTTGAAGAAAATAAGGTCAGAGAACAAAAAAGCAATGCCTTTAGGTAACTGTGTTCACAGCATAGGAGGTCAGACAAGTTCAGCCCAGCTCTGCTCCCTGGCAAAAGGAAACTGCCTTAAAACAGGTTGTTAAGAGTTTGGAGGTGGGGGAAGTGAGCAGCCCCCCAGGTAAAATGTAGTCTTCCTCTTGGATGGCATGAGAATGAAGTCACAGAGCAATCTGTGACATTCAATGTATTGGTCAGGACTGCTTCAGTATGGGGGCAGTTGGGAAGGAGGGTACAGCTCTGGGATGAGTCCAGAGAGTTCCAGAGCTGCAGGCTTGATGGCACACTCCTGATTTCTCCAAAGGAGCCACAGGGCAGGTGGACAAGAGGGATATGCAGTTGACATATGATATTGTTATCCAAAACCCTTGTTAAAGGTTCTGAAATCCTTCAGACAGACAAATTAATTTAAAATTGAGGGTACCAGAAAAAGGGAGTGGTGATAAAATAAGATACCACACAAATGCAGAAAGCTTTCTGGGATATTTGCTGTTCAATAAATTATCTGGAAAAGAGTGTGGAGAGCAAAAAGAATAACTTTGCTAATGATGTGAAGTTATTCAGGGTCATGGAAACCAGGATAACATGGATTGCAGAGAGATTCCATGCTAGAATAGCAGAAGGGACAAATGAAATTCAGTTTTTATAAAACTAATACTGAAGCAGGCTCCTTCAGAGTCCTGTGATAAAGGACAAGTGGCTGATCTGTGATTCCTAATACATGCATCGAAAGAACAGACAATTGTCTCATCTCCCAGAGAAACTAGAATCTTAACATGATATATAAAATTTTTCAACAGAAATTCATGCAATAAAAGGAATTGTGCTGTAGGAGCTAGAACAAGAAAATAAATATTAATCCTAGTACTATTTAAACTGTGGGGTTTTTTTCTTCTTACAAATGAGGCAGTGTTTTAAGCAAGAAATTTGAGAAGTAGAATCACCATTCAAAAGAGGTGGAATGACAATATGAACATTTGAAATGTCAGATAAAAGTAGAAAGCAGAATTGGAAAACAGTTTGGCTTAGACAAAACTGCCCTTTCATTTAAGCTGTTTTTTGTTCCAGATTTTGGAACCAAATATTAATGTATTTTAACAGCTGATTGTGAGATCAAGTATGTAAAATCCATTTTTTAAAATACAAAATCAGCTGACATAAACTGTGTAGCTGTTTCCCATGTTAAGGAAAACTTCATAAGCATGGAAAGAATTGGAAAGAGGAAAATGGAGTGAAACATGGCAGATATTCTGGTAGCAATTTTTATTTAAAGCGTTCCTTTGAGGCAAATGGTCCTGGTTACTGGGGTTGTGATTAGTTTCTATCTCCAAGGAAATCAATACCATAACACACCATGAAATTCAACCAAAACTGCAATACTGGCACACTGAAAAGGTTTTAATACTTCATTATATATCAGATTATCATATTTACCAAGTTACATAAAGAGAAAATATCAACAACATTTCATCTAGTCTGTAGCCAGCATAATCTAGTTTAGATGAATGTGAATATGACACAAAAAACTGTGGAGAACAGAAAAGAACAATAAAAGGAAAAATCTCAATCTAAGAGGCAGTGTAATGCAAGGAGGAAAAAAAATCCTGCAATATAGTTGCTTTACATGGTTACTACTACCACAGAATTACTTGTCTTGCAAGAAGAACCAAAAGAACAGATTAATTCACTGTCAAATCAAATTTTCCCCCTGAGAGTACATATAACATTAAAAATGGGAACAGTGGATTTTTAGCAACTCTCTGTCTGAACCGGAGTGTGGCAGACTCCAGAGAGTCCATCTAGGTGCTGTAAGTTCTTTCTTTTTAAAGACAAGACACCATTCTGCAACATTCCCTCTTCATGAGAAGACTTCTTTTAAGTTATATTCTCTGTTCGGTCTTCAACTGCAGGAATGGAATTTTTTCTTTCAAATGAAGCACACCCACTCTAAATACACAGTATGTGTTGGATTCCGGTCTTTCTCTGGCTTTCTGTTTTACCTTGGTTCAAACCTTTAAGACCAAGCCTTTCCATTGCAGCTCAAGAGGATGCATGTGCATGTAACAAAGGAGAAAAAATGTCAGCAATTCTGTTAAATTATATTTATTCTCTGGAAGTGATTGACAGGTTTTTAAGTTTATTTTGGATGAAGGGCTACTATATTTTGCAGAGAAATTCATCCTTAGTCATGCCATTGATATGCATATAAAGTGAGTCACCATCATCTGTTCTTTATTCCCAGTGTAGAGGAGATGACCTGTTCCCTGTGTAACATTAGTTTCTTCTTGGCTTTTGGCAAATTTGTGAATATTCTGACAGAGAAGCAAATGCTTATATCTGACCAGAAAATGATTGTTTTTTAAAACTGTTGTTTTTCCTTAGTAATTTCATTTGGTAGACTTTAACAGCAAAAGAAGCTTTTAATGTTTTACGTGGGCTGTGAACATAATATACCACTTTGAGTTTAATTAATTGTTGATATCCAAATATCATCAAATGTAATTTGCTTTGAAAGAAGCCTGACAGCAAATGGAGTACCTGGAGACTGTAGTCTAGGATTTGGGAGCCTTGTTTTATTTAAAAAAAAAGAAAGAACCCTTAAAGTGAGATCCTCTTAGATTCCTGTCCTTGATCTGTGTGCTCTTATGTCTTAAACAGTTTTAACTTTCATTGCTCTAACCTTCAGAGGTTAAAAATTGGCAAGCTATGTAGTTAATTTGTATCTCACTGCGTTTCCACTCTGTCTTCCCTCTCCAATCACAGATTCTTCACTGAATGTATGTGCATGTATGTATATGGGTAATTGCTTTTAGGTTCCTGATAACTTGCATTTTTTCCATGCAATTCAGATTTCAGTGCAGGACTGTGGTGTATATTTAATGGAAAATTACTCACAACAGTTTTCCACCATATTTTTCCATGTATTGCTTTCTATCTTACAGTGTAATGTTCAATGCTACTCAGAAATAAAAATTATTTCTAAATGGGTTTGTAAAACTTCACAACTGTCTCTTTTCACAGTGTTGCTTCGAGGTGCAATTGTAAAAGGAAGGTTTTCCATCAATTTTGGGTGACTTTAACATTCTTAAATACTTCAGTGCTTAAACCTGCTTAGCTTGTGACTTGATAATAAAAATACTGTGCAATACCAAGAATAGCTCCCGCTAGCGTAGCAGGAGCTGATTATTTAGTAGCTGTTTGCTTTGGAAGAAAATTCATGTGGATATCTGAAAAAAATAGAGAAAGTAGCATAATTAATGAGCTTTAAATAAATTTGGTCTGAATTACCTGTTTGGTGTCAATAGAGAATCTGTAGCAAAGACAGGAATAGCATATGATTATATCAGCAAGAGACTGTCTAGCTGCAATCCTGTTGTCATTCACAACTTTGCACGTTCTGCAATAAATGAACCAAAAATGCAACAGTCACTGACTGTTCCTCATTCTTTCCCAGTGGAGGTGCATCCTCTACACTGAATAGCAATAAAGTTTTGGTGGGAAGGGCCACATAAATAATGACTTCATATGACTTTATTTTCATGTGAGGTGGGAAAAGTGGAGTTTAACAGCCTGAACTGATACCTTTGCACTTTCATTCTGTCAGTCTCTATGTAGATGATCAGCAAGCTGTGAGCCCTTAAATTCCCCATGAAGTCATGTGGCTTGGGCTATTGCTGCTGGTTACACTGACTACTGTAGAATAGGAGAAGGCATGTTTTGCTAGTAGGCTGTGTAACCTTTGCCAAGAGAGAAGACAGATAACAGTTAGGAGTTAGGGAAGTTGAAGAAGTCATTCTGGAAAGCATAGAAACTTCTGCTTCTTTTTCTGCAGCTCTGAGCACAAAAATTTCTCTTTTCCAACTTGCTTTTGTACCCCTTACCCCTGCTCCATCTTTGGATGTTTGTATCAGTCTTTTCATGATACCCAGCAGCATTATTCAGAGCTCCTGTGTCAGTCACACTCTCTTTGTTCAGTCTGTACCAGTATCTTCATGGAAGCTTACCTGGTTCCCTTCTCCCTTTTTTCTGACTACCATTTGTTATTTCCTTCCTGGGACCTCTTTTTCTCCTTCTTTATCTGTTCCATCTTCCTGTGCCCCCACCTCACCAGTGTCTATCAGGAGAAAAGGGAAAGAGCTACATGAATATCTTCTTCCCACTGTCTTTCAGCACCTGTGATGCTGTCTCTGTGTCCCTTCCCTTGCATTCCCAGAGTTTTCCAGCTCTGTGATGGTCCCTCCTTGTGCCTTTCTTTCTATTCCCAGAATTTTCCCACTTTTTCAGCATCCTCATTCTCACTCCTCACCCCACTGCTTATTAGTCCTTCATCTGCCATTTTTCTTACTGTCTCTTAGTCAATTGCCTCTTCTGTCTTCCATCCTCTTTGCCCAAATGATTCGGTTTTCCATTGACCCTCCCTCTGGTTCCCACTGTTCTTGCCAAGTAGGCTCAAATCCTCCCTTGCCAGTTCCCTGCAGCTTCCCACTCATTGCATATGCTACAATCTACTTTTTTCCTTTTCCTCACTTCATTCATGCCCTTTGCATTCTAATCACATTTTCCTTTCTATGTTGCCTAGCTGTCAGCACAGAGTAGTTGAAAGCTTAGGAGAAACTTTCTAGCTTCTGGATTGTATTTTCAGTGCTTACTTAACCAAAGACCTAAAACTGTGGGGAAAATTCATTTTTGAAAAGGCCAACTTTATCCTTGAAGTCATGGTTGTCAAAGAAAGACTGTAAAACTTTCTTGGTAAAATTCCTAAGCTTTTTCCAGTGCTGCTGTGGCAGTATTCTTCCAGATAATGTCACTGCACAAAAGGTACTCAGTTGTTGGGACTGTGTCTATGTACTGTATAAAACAGTTTGGGTGCTGTAACTTGGAAACTTTTACTCTGGGGAAAATGGAGCATAGAGACCTCTGACAATATTGAGTGTCCACAGTTTTTAGACAGCTTAGCTGATAAAGTTGAAAAAGATCTACTGAGGCTTGCTATGCAGTGTTGTGAATCTCAGCTTTTTTACTGTCATTAGTATGTACAAATTTCTTATTCCCACAATGCTTTGGAGATGTATTTTAGGCCAATTCTAGGGGATGAAAATAGTGAAATGCAAATTTGTATCCTGTAAATTGCACATGGTTAAACATACCAGGCTCCTTCTACTAAATGTACAGGTACCACTCTGCTCAGAGATGAGGCTTCAGTGTGTATGCACATGCATTTTGCTCAGGTTTTAAAATATTTTCTATATCCAGGTTTCTTGAAATTATTTTAGCTGTTTTATGACAGATGAGCTCCATGTTGAGTATTTGCCTCAGATGGTATGTCAAAACTCTAACAAAGTTGGCTGATTTTACTTTTTATAAGAAAGTGAAAACAAAGTGTTCTAACAGCAACTTGAGTGCTGAGTAATCTTTCAATTTCATTCTAGCCTGCATAATTTTAAGCATTTCTTGTGGAATAACAATAAATGTCTTGTTTCCTCGCTGCACTGTTAGAAGAGGGAATTATCCCTTAACCATGATGACAACTTAATTAAAGCCTCTCTTCTACCTCTTGACCACAGCTGTCCCTTTGCTTTCCCACCCTTACTGGTGAGAATGTGCAGTTTCACCAGAGCCAAACTAGTAAAGTCTGGTCAAGGACCCTGATTTTTAATGTCTTTTAAGATAGAAATTATGCATCAAAGAACAGTTGCCTTGTTTTCTGCAACTGAGTCATCAAATCTGATTATAAGGACTTTGTGCCCTGATTCAGACTAAGGATCTGGCATGGGAGTGTTCTTCACTGGTTCTCTGTATGGTTTTTGAGGTCTCTCTGGGATGGAGGGTGTGTTCTCTCTGGGATGGAGGGTGTGTTCATACCTTCTACTTCCAGACTCCACAGAGATTCCTATGTGATGGAGGCTTTTCTGCAGGGAGCATTCTGGTATGGGCTTTCCTTTTGCACGTTTGAGGGCTCCAAGGTAACCAATAGCTCTTTATCTTCAAATGAAAAGATCTTTTCCAAAACTATTCTGAGCTGCCAGTCTTTCACCAAAACCACCTTAGAACCTGAAAGCTTCTCAACACAATTGGATCTGCCTTGGTCATTCAGAAAGTGAGGAGAAACCTTGCAGAGAAGCTGCAGCACAATCCCCATCCCACACGCAGGCCTGAAGGCCCCCTTACCATGCCACGTGCTGGCTCTGGCAGGTGGTGCCAAGGTTAGAGAGCTCATGAACTAGATTTAACTAGCCTTGGTGGATCCCATGCTGCTTGTCTATCCCACCTGCTGTAGAAGTTGAGCTCTGCAATATTCCATCTTAGGCAAGTGTTCCTAGATTCACATTTCTGGGCTGAGCACCTCTGGGTATCACCCACCATTTCCTTGGACACCTTCAAGGATCAGTGGGTGTTGGCAGTGCTGCTCTGCTTGGCATCTTCTCATAATGCATCTTTCAGCCTCCAGGCCCTGACAATTATTTGATTTGTTGTTCATCTCTGACAGATGAGCTGTTTGGTTTTGCAGCATAAATGGAGAAAAACATGCAAGATACTTACTAAGTGCAGATGCTAAGGGAACATGGTGAAAAAAGGAGAACAGCAAACCATCCACATTGAGCAGTGTGGCTCAGTGGCTCCAGTACCTTCCTGAATCAAAATCTATACATACAATGAAAGTCAAACAAGAATATTTTACATATATGCTCTGTAGAATGTCTTCTATATGATCTAGTATGGCACATTAAGTTACTCTACAAAGTTTTCTCATCATCCCTCTGTATATGCATTGCCTTTCTATTTAGATCTTCTGGTGTTTTTTTCATTTTTATTTCACTCTGCTTTTTTTTTTTTAATTCTTGGGTTTTGCTTGTAGGGAAAGATTTTGAAGTAACAAACCAACAGTAATAACATCTATTTTGTATTGTAGTAAATTATCTGAAATGCCAGTTACTTCATTTTGAATGGATAACAACTGATATTTCTACCTGAACTATCACACACTTCATAATTGTTTTATTTAGTGTGTTAAAATAGGCAGTGATTTTTATATGCTTAGAGTTTGAGCTGTGTAAACATGAAACAGCTATTATGAAATGCACTGAAAACATTCTCAATGACTTAGGCACTAAATATGGGGATGATTGCAAAGATTTTCATTTTCTGTGTTAATACTACTGTATGAAAGTTGATTTCCGTGTTTAACTTTGTATTTTAGAAGCTTCATTAGCATAGTTTTGGTTTTTACCAACAGCCCAAAGCAGTTGTCGAAAGGCATTTGATGTGGTTGTTTCTATATACCTTTATTGGAATTACACTTGCTTTTACCCAAGTTTCACTATGTGTAAAACTAGTTTAGCATTTCAGTGCACTGATTTTTAGGTTTATCCCCTTAAATTCAGGGTGTTTGTGTGTGTATATGTATTTTTTTATGGTTATGGTTTTTTAAATATCTAATTTCTGAAAGTAAAACTGTCCTCCTGTGACATATAGGGAAAAAAACCCCCAACCCATTAAGGTGCCATTACATAAAAAATACTTCATAACTTCTGCCTTTGATGTGTTAGAATTGTTCCATTTCTGGGTTTCTCTGCCTCTTTATTGAGGCTGTACAACACATATATATATATATTCTGTATTTTTGGTTTTAATTTCAATGAATCTGGGAGGGAAAACCCAATTTTTCATTATGGTAGTAAGAGCATTTTTAGTATGGCACATGAGCTGAAATTCGATGTTACAAGTGGAGCAACAAACAATCTTGAGGAAATAGATTACTTGCTTTTTCCTATTTATAAGTTTCATGCTGTTTTAAATTAGGTACACCTGTAAAACGGAAAAGGAATGTATTTTAGTGCACTTCCTAGAGAAAACATAGAGAATTTTTAATTAGTGTGAAGACTAGTCAACTTAATCTGTTCTGTTCTGCTTGGAAATTTTGCTAATTTTTGTTTTTCTTGACACCACTTATTTCTTCCTTTCTATTTGCTCCTCTTTGACCCCTGTTTTTCAGTGTTTACTTTTACATTATGGCACTGAAAACGTGACCCTTTGAGATCCTTCCTGCCTAGCATAAGCTGATATGGCACAGATTGCTTAGGGGAGAAGAGTTAGAAGGATCCTGTTTGGGTTTGTGTTTTGTTTTGTTGGGTCTTTTTTCTTTTCTTGGAACAACTTCAGCATGTGAAAGTTGTCAGAGTTGCAGTTTTACTTTGCAAGTGGCACTTTTATTTAAATGTAAGTCTGGAAAACAGCAGGAAGCTGTGGTTAAAAATAGCTGTAAGTATTTCCTTATCTTCTAAAGTATTAATTGACAAAAATCTATACTGCCCTCATCTGTTCTTTCCCTTTCAATTCTTAAACATCTGCTTTACCAGATTTTCCTTATAGCAGCAGTTCCAGACTCTCAGATTTAATGTTAGAACCAATATCTGACTAATTATTTAAAATATGTGTTAAATATATGCTGCATCTGGGTAACACTTTACCTTGTAAAAGCAAGATTTTGTTTCCTTTTTTGTTTTGTTTTTGTTTTGTTGTTGTTGTTGCTTATGCTTTGTGAAAACTTAAGTGTTCATGCTGGAGTTTGTGCTGTTTCTTCCTTAGGATTCCTGTCTCTGTTAAAAATTTCTTTTTGCTGTGGAGTGACTTTGCAAAGTTTATGAAGTGAAATTTGAACAAATTATTTGTCTTAAGTTCTGAAGACAGTGTTCTGTAAGGTTTTGTTAAGACTTTTCATTTCCTTTTTAACTGAGAAAAGGTATCTATATGTTGTAAAAGAATGGTGAATTTAAGGACAGGAAAGAGGGTTTTGGTATGGCTGGTAATGTACCCCTAAGGATACTCTACTTGGAATTCAGGGTTCTCAAGTGCAGTTTATAAATGTGTACTGTTGTTAAAATTTAGTTCTCATCAGAGATCTGGTAAGTAAGGTGTGTTCCATCTTAAATATTTAAATGATAAATTTTTTTTGTTACTGATCATAATAGCTCTTAGAATTTCAGGAGTCCTCAAAATGATCATTTTCAGGTGTAATATCTTTCAAATTGAATCCATAGCTGAAAAACCACTCTGTTCAGCAGGATTTTGCTGCTGAACCTCAGACATGAGTGTGGTTCTCTTGAGCATAATTTCATTAACTGTTCATAATCTTGAGATATCATCTAAAAAGAAAAATAATAAAACAACAAAGGTTTAAAAAACTATGAAGAAACTAACCGCAAAACCCAAATTAGCCCAATCATGCATGCACTTGAGAAAAGGCTTGGTGTAGTATTTTTTAATTGAATATTAATTTCTGTGTGCCTGTCACATTACTTTGATATTTTGTTAACCTGTTTGAATTCTGTGGGTTAAAGTAAAGGAACTGTAAAGAGATGACCTGCAAACTAACTGATGGGGAAGAGAAGGCTCTAAGGAAAGGATCAAGGAGCAGGCTGTGGCTCCTTGCCAGGACTGATATTGACTGAGGTGATCGAGACAAGAGGAGTGTAAATGTTTGCAGAAGCTTTTAAGGTACCGGAGACTACTGTAGAGGTAAAGCTTTGTCTGCAAGCTTTTGCTTTCATTCTCATCTGTCT
Source organism: Orthonyx spaldingii (assembly GCA_013397795.1). NCBI lineage: Eukaryota > Metazoa > Chordata > Aves > Passeriformes > Orthonychidae > Orthonyx > Orthonyx spaldingii. The sequence goes on from VZTJ01006620.1 coordinate 3,695,826, forward strand.
TCAGGATTTAATGAATAGTATCTTTCAAAGATATTGATGCAAGGTTATTTCAGGTCTCTGACTGGAAACTCTTGAGAGACAAATTTGCCAACATTACTCGCAATGTTGAGAAGAAAGGAGAAGTACAAGTCTGAGATCCTCTCTGACACCGAATTATTGCACTCGTTATGCAGAGCAGCCAGACCCAACAGATGAGCCAGATCACCAGCCAAAGGACAGAGTATATGTAAAATGTGAAGCGTGGCCACTGCATGCTTGGAACAGTAGTGGTTACAATGGTCTATAATTTACAGCTTTCTATCACATCTGTTCCTCATTCAGTGGTCAATGAACAGAGCTTGCTCTGGCTGTGTACCTGCTGCTCAGGTCACTTTCATAGAACACTTGGTATTCACAGGAACAGCTGCACACTGTTAAAATTCTCATCTGCACATGTATGTGGCTGTCAAAATGATAAATACTTTTAAAAACTTGAAGTTTCAAATTATTGAATACTTTGTTTTGTGTTGGTGGCTTTTTGAGTTATTTTTTAAATCTGCTCTTGCTTTATCAAGTGAAGCCTACTCTTCCCACTGTTAGAGTGATGTTGTGAAGATGTTTAAGTACATGGATACAAAGAATCATGGGATTATATGACTTGGAAGGGACCTATTAGGATCGTTGAGGCCAACACAGGTACACAGGACACCCCAGGAATTTCACCATGTGCCTGAGAGCATTGTCCAAACACTTCTTGAGCTCTGTCAGGCTGGTCCTGTGACCACTTCCCTGTGGAGCCTGTTCCAGTGCCCACCCACCCTCTGGGTGAAAAACCTGTTTCTGGTATCCAACCTAAACATCTCCCAGCACAGCTTAGTGCTGTTCCCTTGAGTCCTGTCACTGGTCACAAGAGTGAAGAGATCAGTACCTGCCCCTTTGCTTACCTTGTGAGGTTGTTGAAGACCAAGTGAGGTCTCCCCATTCTCATCTTCTCCAGGCTGAACAGACCAAGTCATCTCAGCCACTCCTCACACAGCTTCCTCTCCAGACCCTTCACCATCTTTGTTACTTTCTTTTGCATGCCCTCTAACAGCTTAATGTCTTTTTCATGTTGTGGCACCCAAAACTGCCCCCAGCACTCGAGATGAGGCCGCCCCAGTGCAGAGCAGAGCGGGACAATCCCCTCCCTTGCCTGGCTGGTGATGCTGTGCCTGATGCCCCCCAGGACACGGTTGTGCCTCCAGGCTGCCAGGGCACTGCTGACTCATGTTCAACTTGCCATGGACCAGGACCTCCAGTTCCCTTTCCATGGCAGTGCTTTCCAGCATTTCATTCCCCAGTCTCTGCGCACAACCAGGGTTGCCTCATCTCAGGTGCAGAATGCAGCACTTGCCCTTGTCTAACTTCATACGGTTGGTGATTGCCCAGCCCTCTATTTTGCAGGGCCTCTCTGCCCTCAGGGGAGTTGACAGCTCCTCCTAATTTAGTGTCATTGGCAAACTTACTTAGTGTTCCTTAGAGTTCCTTCGATTAATGAAGCTTTTGAAGAGAACTGGGCTGAGGCTGAAGCTCTGTGGAACCCCACTAGTGACAGGTCACCAGCCTGATGTCACCCCATTCACTGTAACTCTTTGTGCCCAACCCATGAGCCAGTTGCTCCCCATCGTGTAACAGGATTATCCAGCTGGGAGCTGGACACTTTGTCCCGAGTGACACTGTGAGAGACACTATCAAAAGCTTTGCTGAAGTCCAGAAAGGTTACATCTACTGGCTTTCCTGGATCAGCTGAGTGGGTTACGCTGTCATAGAAGGAAATCAGGTTTGACAAGCAGGACTTCCCTTCATGAGGCTGTGCTGGCTCTGACCAATAACTCTATTGTCCTTCAGGTATTGTTCAATACTTCCTTTCCATGATTTTACCAGGCACTGAAGTGATACTAACAGGCCTGTAGTTTCTGGGGTCCTCGTTCTTGCCCTTCTTCAAAACTGGGGCAATATTCTGCCAGCTTCCATCCAGCTGGGGCCTCTCTGGGTTCTTGAGGCCACTCAGAAATCATCAAGAGAGGTTTTGCGATGACATTAGCTAGCTCTTTGAGGATTCTTGGATGAATCCCATCAGGCCCTGTAGATTTGTAGAGATCCTGCTGGAGCAGTAGATTCCACACAGTTTCAGGGTGAGCTGGAAGTTGAATATTCCACAGTGATGCCTCTGCAAACTAAATCTGACTACCTGCTTAGTGAAAGAGCATTGTCTGTCTTGTATGTGGAATTAGACAAAAGTCCCATGAAAAAATACCAAGTAGTTATGTGAGTGAAAAATGTATAATGTCATAGGGCCTCAACCTGAATTTCCAGGAGCCATTATTTTCCCCTCAGCTGTGCAGTCATCTTCCTTGCTTAACTCCTGATTATGTCTTTTATGTAATCTATGCTGAGTTATTTTTATATGCTGAGTCTGCTCTTATCTCTTCTACAATGTTCAATGCTTTTCAGATTAATTTCCCCAGCTGTGTGTTAGTCCAAATGTTGATGTATCACATGTGATGCAGAGGGTATCTGCCAGTGGCTTTCAACATTCAATTTGTACATCCTAAAACTTTCTTGGGGACGTTACAGATGACTATTATGAATTCAAGTTTGTTAATACATTTTCCTAGATACTGGTAGCAGAATTCTGAAATGATAATTCTTTTTCTAAGTGATCTTTTACAGATCATTTAGTGATCTGTAAAATAAGAACTAATGGTTTTAGTCCTTTGAGTTGTCCTGTTTCTGTCCTACATACCCCAGAAATTGTACACTTGTAGCAATATAGTTTTATTGAAAATAGTAGTTTAAATTGTCCTGCAGAAAAAATTTAAAAATCAACTTCTAAAGATGACAACTAAGGCAGGGAAATAAAGCACTCACCTAAAGAAAAATTGTTCAAGGTAGATTCAGAGTCTTAAAAAAACCAAACCTAAACCTTAGACCTGCTTTAGCTTTTTTTCCTTTCATGTGCATGATTTTCTGCTTTACGTGTCTGAGCTAGCAGTTATGCCCGGTCACATGTCCTTTAAAATTGGGAAATTTTGTACAGTATCAAAATTTGAATACATGTTTCTAGATTTGACAGGTTTTTCTTCACACACTAAAAACTGTTTAATACGATTAATTTTGGGTTTGCTTTAAGCTGCCAACTATTTTTAGCTTCTAAAACTTCAGACCTCTTTATGTCCTTCCTGAGGTACACCTTGCTCACCTAATAGCTACAACATGGCAACTGGTTACAGGAATTTACTCTTACGAAGTATCTAGGACATTTGACATTTTTATAATAAACCAGAAAATGTTCAAGTAGCTTTGTACATGAGAAGGAAAACAGAAAAATTATGTTTTGCCATTTTGAAAACAGAATATTAATAATGTTGAGAATCCAGGAGCACTTCTGTCCAGACCCCTTGGAGCTGGCACGCGGTTTCTTTGTGCTGATATGGAGCTCTCTTCATTCCCAAAGCGAAGACCAGTGTATTTATAACAATTTTGTTGACTCCACAAGGGCTGTTGAACACATTTTTTTAATGTATTAGGTTCTGAAAGTAATTTTTAATGTATCTAAAAACTTAAAAATTGGACAGAATATCAGTGAGCAGGACAGCATGGATTTTGTTGGATGAGCAGTGGAACACTTGAAAAGTTGCTTGCAAGTTGATACCCATCTTGCTGCCACTCAGTGTCTTGGAGAAGATATTCAGTTAGCCGGAGGCCTGGAAGAAGCAGAAGTAAAGAACATTTTACTGTCGTCATCCTAGCATGCCTCCCATTATCAGGAGAGTTTTCCCAGCTACTTCTTCACCCATAGTCTTTATTTTCTTCTGCTTTGAAGGAGAGTAGCATGCCTCAGGCTGTAAGGATTTCCTATTCTCATGGCAAAATCTAGGAACAAATAAAACTGTAAACTGTAAAGTTTTGAGAGGAAGAGTTCTTTGCTGTCATGGATGGGAATGCTGTCAGACTTATGGAAAAGAGCAAGGGAACTGGCAAAGCAGTGCCACAGCAAGCCCCTTCTGTTCTTGCCCTCCAATGAATATCCACCTGTCACTGCAACCATCTCCAAAATTTGGTGCTTTGCAGTGTGATCAGTTGGATGATCAAACAGTTTTCCTCTCAATTATCTAATGCAACATTATTTTTCATGTATGTTTTGTGATGCTTTATAGTTTAGCTTTAAGATACTAAACATCAGCAGTAGCAGAAACCATTACTTTTATTTCTGCTTCTGTTAGGGTTTGCTGTCATAGTCATGGTGTGCTAAGAGAGGGTAGGACCTGCAGTCAGCCCACTTTTTTTTTTTTTTTTTTTACTGTGTAGCTTCATTAGGACTAATTTAATTCTATTATCAGTGAAATCCTCAACTGGCAACAATTCTAGGCATTAGGTCTGGCACTTCAATCCTTTTTGTTGGAATCAAATAATATGGTCAAAACATTAATTTTTCCCAAAATGCTAATATGAGATTGTACTGTCACGTCAGGAGCCACAGACTCTTTCAGTCTACTCTTACAGAATATTTCAGAGGAGGGCAGCCAATGAGCTAAGTATCAGAGTTTCAGTATTGAAGTGTATTTTTTTTATCCTCCTCCCACCTGATGTCAGATTATTCTTTTAAGGATGTTACATTCAGATGTGGTGGGACAACTGCAATCAGTCTATACAATAACAAAATGCCTGTCACAGTTAACACTGAAACTGAAGGTATAAGGTTTCTGTAACAGTAGCAAGAATTTCTTCACAGAAGGGGTGATTAGATGTTGGAAAAGGCTGCTTCAGGGAAGTGGTGGAGTCACCGCCCCTGGAGGTGCAGAAGAAAAGACTGGACATGGCACCTGACATGGTGGTGTCCAGTCAGAGTTTGGACTCCATGACCCCAGAGGGTTTTTCCAACCTTGATTCTGTGATTAATTTCTTCAAAGCTTGTGAATGTATTTTATATTGTAACTACAGATTGTGAAAATTACAAGATGTGTGCTACATTTTTGAAGTTATGCACAGCTCAAAATACCTAGTCACCTTTCTGTTCTGCTTAAAGCATAAAGATGCCTCTGACAAAATGTTGAATTTTCTTATTTTAGTCATGCATGTGCTAATATTTATCACTTCTGTTTCTCCTTTGCTCATTGCAGAAAATTTTTTCAATGTTGAAATGAATTCTCTGTTGGTGAATGCACAGCTGCTCCTAAAAAGTGCTATAAAACCTGTATTTTTATCTGTTTAAGTGACAGACACAATTTACTTTTGGGTTTGAAATTGCCATCACACCTAAAGACCAATATTGTGGAGGGGTTTATTTTCCTAACTATTGAAAATTAAAATATTTCTTCTGGTTTCTTACCTGTGATTTCCAAATTGTAAGTGCTATCATGATTTGTTTTCTAAATGTATGGGCATATGCATGCACATGTGTTGTGTATTGAGTAGGTGGGCTGCAGAAAAAGAAGAGGGTGTGCAGGGCACAACATTCAGCCACTCCTGCAGAGGTGCTCTGAATCATGGAGTTGGTGCTGATTTGTGATGATAATGTTATTGAGACTATCCAAAGATTAAATAAGGAAGACCTAGCGAGGTTGAGGGAGGTGATTCTGCCCCTCTGCTTTGCTATAGTGAGACCCCACCTTCAGTGCTGTGTCCAGCTCTGGGTCCCAGCACAGGAAGGACATGGACCTGTTGGAGTGAGTCCAGAGAAGGCCACCAGGATGTTCAGAGGGATGGAGCACCTCTCCTGCAAGGAAAGGCTGGGAGAATTGGGATTTTTCAGCCTGGAAAAGAAAAGGCTTTATGGTGACCTAATTGTGGCTTTCCAGTACCTGAGGAGAGCCTTCAAGAAAATTGGAGACTTTTTACCAGGACGTGTAATAACAAGACAAAGGGGAATGGCTTCAAACTGAGAGAGAGTAGGTTTAGATTAGGTATTAGCAAGGATTTCTTAACTGGTGAGGCACTGAACATGTTGCCCAGAGAAGCTGTGGATGCCCCATCCCTGGAAGTGTTCAAGGCCAGGTTGGATGGGGCTTTGAGCAGCCTGGTCTAGTGAAAGGTGTCCCTGCCTGTGGCAGGGCGTTGGAACTGGATGATCTATGATTTGGGTATAGAGGATATTACATTACTGGAAATAATCTAATTGGCACAGCTTGAAGAGGGCTGTTGATATGTTAACTGCTTGCCACTGATTCTGGAGAAGAATTTCTTTTGTGGCATTTTTTATCACTCTATTCTTAGAATCTTCCTGAAGTTCAGTTAGAAAGTAATTGTTTTAAGAGCTAAAGTTAATGTGTGAGCATTTTTAAAATAAAACCTTTAATTTCAGATGGTACCATGCAAAAAGAACTTTTCACTTCCTCTTTTTTAATCTCTAAGATCAATTCATAGTTTCAAGTTTAAAGTTAACTTTGTGTTTTGAAAATTTTTTTCTTACCTTCAAGCCTGTCTCTTTGTCATTTGCTTAAATATGACTATTTCAATTTGCTTTTAGAGAACAATTTGAATAAGGTTTCTCTGTACACAGATTTTAGTTAACTAACGTAGGAGAGAAGAACTTGCCATGTAAGTACTTCCTGAAAAAATTCCTGTACAGGAAATAAAAGGATATTCTTCAGAACAATTTTTAGTCTAAGTAGGCAAGGCTGCCATATGTGTACAGAACAAACTCTAAGCTGCTAACTAATAAAGGAAACATAAATACACACTTGTGGATGTGGATTCCAGATTTTTTTCATCTAAGCCTGTCTTGACATTGCCATTTCCACCTGTCCAGGGATTTCTTGAGCCATTCACATAACAGGGAAAATTCCCTCCTTCCCACTCTCACTTCTCCTTCTCATGTGTCGGCAGAAGTCCAGGAGCTCTGGGAAGCTGGAGCCCCAGGCTCTGACCTTTTATAAAGCTGGCAGAGATCTGGGGAACTTTCTGTTCTGTCTCAGCACCCCTCACCTCCCTCCCTCGTGCTGTGTTAGAGTCTCTCTTACCAGTCGGGAAGAGAAATTTGAGACTCATTACTCCTTTTCTTATAAATGTATGCTTTTCTTTGTCTTTAGTCAAATAAGAGCACATTTATGTTTCAGAATAGTTATTAAAAACAAAGATGTAAAAAGTTATCTATCTCTGAAGCACACTTTTCTAAGTTCTGAAAATAAAAGCAGTTTATTATAATGCCTTGCAAGCCTAACATGGAGGGAACCTGTGAAATTCTATTCAGATGAAGTAATTTTGAATGTAGGTGCTATTTAAAAGTTGTAATCATGTTTACTGTCTGAAATATTTTACTAGGTTTAATAAACAGGAATATTTTTTTGATAGGTTAGTTGAACCTCTGGCATAGGTGCAAAGGTGAGACTTCATCGAATGAGCTACTTTTAAGACTGTAGTGCTTTTTTCTTCATTACAATGGAATGTCTTATGTTCCTCATGCAGTCAGGTTATATGGATCCTAAAATACTTGATGACGTTGTTCAGTTTTTCTCCAGGAAGCAGTACATTAAATTCAAAAGTATCATATTAACTCAATGACATTTCCTACAAATAATAAGATTTTTGTAGTCTGTCTTCAGTATGTGAGGTTAATAATGATTTTAAAAAATTGAAATGGGTATAAAAACAACCTTTTGATGTATTTTCATCACAGGCTAATTTCTTCTTGATGATGATTTAAATATGGACTTGGAAAAGGGAAAGCACAGTGCCATTTTTAAAAAGGGAAAAAAGAAAGACCTCAGTGCCCAGCAAGTCTTCCTTCTCAGCAGACTTACCACCTGCACCTTTGTGTAGCTAATTCAGAATGACTTTAGAAAACAAAATGAACTTTTCCCATGGATACTTTCTGACAACTGGCTCATCTTTTCATATTATTGGCAAGAACCACGTTAAGCCATTCTGTCACTGGTCCTTTTTTCATTGTTCTAATTCCTTTGCTCAGGAGGGTAAAGTACTCATTGTCTTGGAAGTTCCCTGGTGGTAAGCTGAGAGAAGGTGTACTCCATGTGGCAGGACAGCTGAACGTGGGCTGCTGTGCCCATGACGCAGCCAGTTGTGTAGGATGGCTTCTGAGTAGCCCAGGTTAGCCCGTGGATTGAAGAGCAGAATTCAGAACTGAAGATTAGGTGCCCCTTTTTGTTTTGTTGTACCTAGTGGCAAGTTAAATAAATACATCATTTAGTTACCCTGATCCATTTCTCCAGGGATTTGGTAAAACATTCTTTGTATGTGGTATGTCATCTGTCAGAAGCAGTGTAGGCACAGACACAAAAACAAAGAAAGCAACTTCTTCTAAGTCCAAAAGGAATTTGAGCATGTCTTAATTTCATGCAGAATAGGGAACACTGAAAACAAGCAAAGTAAACTTCAGGAAACAAAAACTGTGTTTCAGGTGGTATTTTGAGCTTGAGAAGGATCCTTTCCTTTGCACTATGTATTTCTCTTTGAGCACACTGGCAGCTCTTGCTGTATGCAGGTGTTCTGCAATCACTGGTGCAAAATGCAGTGAGAAAGCACCAGAGGCGTCCTGAAGAGAAGCATTGCACAGCAAAGGCCAGTGATCAAGAAAACACTTTACATGTGTGGGAAAAACAAGGCTATGATCATGGTCCGTGCAAGTCTGACATCTTGCAGATCTTACCTGGACTGAAGACTCACCTCCATTAAAGCTTCCAGACATCTTTTTTCTGCTCTTGCTGTAGCCTATGTTTTTGGAAAAAAAGTTTTACAGTTTGAGTAGGTGTAATAAGTTTGTAAAAACTTGTATTTGCATGATCTTCTCAAATTGAGGAAAATTACTTTATAAACTATTATTTCTGATCAGTGTCATAATTTCTAAATAAAAAATTTCTTCTAAAATTGTTTTTTAATTTTACAACAGCAGCAACGAAGCACAAGAAAAGTGGTGTCCTGTATTACCTTCATGGTAGGGTGCTCAAATATTTAATTTTTCAATATGTTTTAGACCTTTTGTTGCTCCTCACACTGTTATTTTCTAGCAGTTCATGTCTGGGTTAGGGACTCAGGCATTAATATGAAGGGATAGAAATGCAGGACAGAATTAAGCTCCTACACTGACAATCTTTTTTTTGAAAGAAATAGGACTGAACACTTCCTTGACACTGGTTTTATCTCTTTTAGGCTGTAAATTGGTCTGAATAGGGTTTGGAGTGGCAGAGCTTGACTTACCAAGAGAATTCTTTGCCAAGTATGGTATCCACACAGAAGGGTAAAACTGTTTGGAAGCTTTAGGACCTCCTAGCTGAAATTGCTGCCTTTTTTCTTTTTATTCCTTAAGTTTATTTTTAGTTACATATTCTTTTTCTATTCCAATTTGCTTGCACTACTGCTCTGAATGAGTTTGAAACAGGTGATCTGTGTGTCTGTAGCAGCATGCCTGCACTAATGAGCCAGGCTAAATAGCAGGATGGGTTTGCTTGGGCCTGGCACGAGCTAGGACACCGATGAGGGTTTTGGTTTGATGTTACTTCTGCCAAGTCAAGCTGGAACATGATGGATCTCACTTCTACTTGGAGAAGAGCCTGTATACAAAGGTAGGCCCTTCTCTGCAGTATGCAGCAGACCTTAGTTTTCTGCGGGGCTCGTTCAGTGATGGTAATAGTCAGGCTTTTGTAGTAGCTCCTAATGTGTTAAACTTGGCCATGTTTGCTGTCCCCTCTCATACTTTCTGCATATGTCACTATTTCTGCATGTTTGAGGAAGTTCAGACATCTCTTCCCAAGTGTATTTAAATTAGAATGTTGGAGGAGAACAGGTTAAAACTGAAAGCCAAATGGATTTTGTAAAAGGGAAGTTATCTCAGTTTGCTAATACACATTGTCGTCCTACTGTCTACTGAGAGAAGGTTCAAGTATACCTTAACCCTAGAAGAGTCTGTTTGCCTTCAGGTTATGGCCAGGTATCTTCTCACAGGTATTTTCTTCCTTAGGTACCTTGTCATAGTCACCTGTGCTTATGAGTTGTCAGCATTGTAGATGCTGAGATCTGACCTAGTCCTGCTACATTCATTCCGCTTAATCTTGGAGAGAAATAAGCACTCCTACAGGGCAGCCCACCTCTCCTGAAGCGGGTGGCTGTCAGGGTACTCTAAGCATCCATTGGAAGCACTAAATATATTCTGTTTTAAAAAGTGTGAAATTCTTCATTTGTATAGTCACCAAAGAGGAAGATAAAATAACAAAACATAACATGAGATATGGTTTACTACTCATTCCTCTGATGCCATATCCAGTGGAGCTTGAGTATTATTAAGATATAATTGATAACATACTATATCTCAGTCCAGATATTACATCATGACTGGAATGCATATAGCTGCCCTTAAACTATTTAATTCAATGTAATTTGAATTATCTATTAAACTGTGTACTAAATGAGTAAGCAAATAGGGTCAGAAGTGTGAAATGAAGCAGGACGTTTCACAAGCAGATCAGAAGACAAGACTGTGGTTTTTAAGTTTTGAATTCCTTAGGGTAATTTAGTATAATTAATTCATAAAGTTAAAAATAATTTTATGAAAGTAGGGCTGTGCTTTTGGTCGGTGTTCCTATTGAAGTGAACTCATGTTCATGTGCAGATTTTTGTTTGTGTGTGCCCCAAGACCTTTGGAATGTTATCTCTAAACTTGAATTTCATTAGCTGATATTTTATCCTGTGTGGGCTGCCCACCTGCTAGTTTTTTAAGTTTTTACTGTGTAAGTATTGGTTTTCATTCTCATTTACAGCTCATATAGGTGTAGCTGTTGTGCTACTTTTGTCTGTGTATGTGTATCATAATCTTCTCCATTTACTGTGTCGTGGTCCTAACATACTGAGTAATATTCTGCTATCATGTGAGAGATGGGTTTATTTTTAACTCATTTGGTTCATAGCTGAGTGTATCTTTTCTGTTGTGTTCCCTTTTCCATTCCTGCTTCTGTTCTCAGCTCAAATGATTAGAATACAAAACCAGCAAGGACTGGCTTGCCCCCTTGCTGGATTACAATAAAATTGTTTTTCCTATAGTTGTTGATTGTCAAATAGGTTGCAGTGATTTTCAAGGATGTTAGGAACTTCATAAATAATTGTAGTTATTTATATGTGTGTGTGTAAACTCATCTGTATGCCTATTGTCTTTATATAGATACATTTTATAAAACTCAAACTGTATTTTTTCTTTTCGATGCCTCATAGAGGTCACATTTGATACTAATGAATACAAATAACAGTTAAAAGTGTTTTGTTTATGTCTTTACTGCTTTTCATTGGTTGTGGGGCTCAGCTTGCTGTAGACTCTTTTGTACTTTATGGTGAACTTGATTTTTTTGGTGTTGAGAATATGTAGCATCCTAATTGGTACCCGAAGGTCATGGGATGTTTCCAGTTTCATCTGCATGATCCTTTCCTACTTGCTTGTGGAATGCCACTGTGGAATTGCAACTTTGTTGATCTCTGATGATAGTGCTGAGTATCTTGTGCTAAAACATCTTCAGGGTTCAGACTTGTCACCTTTCCAGTTCTTTGTGCTTTGTGGATCCGAACTCTGCCCTTCTCACCATGGTGGGAAATGTATCATGATTCTTTCTTTTTTTTATCAGAACTTAATATTCTTCCATGGCTTCTGCAAGGCTGTGAAGCAGCTGAAAGCAAATTACCATGAGGCTCACAGCAACCACTGAAACTACTCTTAACACTAGACTTCTCCCAATTACAAGGTTATAAGCTTAGTTGCATATTGAATGGGAAGAAAGGTTTCTGTTTTATTGACAATAGTTCAATGGAGGTATCCTCTGTTATATAGAAAAAGCTTGAAGTCCTCCCTCCCAAAATGCTCATACAAGTAAGAAATCATGTATAGTTGACTCTGTTTCTTCCAGAAAACTCTGGTTGTGAACATACTGTAAACAGCAGGAGGCTTTGTTATTACCAAAAGTTGTTAACATGAAAGTGCAGATAAACTGTCTTACACAGAACAAATGGAAAAATCAGGGGTGGCTTATCCATAAATGTACAGGAACAGAAGATGATGTAGTTAAAACATCTAACATAGTGCATATTTTGGGTGGGAAATAATTAGTTTCTATTCAGGCACAGATCCATTTCCCTGACACAGCTTTAAAAAAAGAGGCAGTTAATAAAACTTACAGGTATCTGGAACACTGCCCTAGCTCTTAGAAACAAGTTACAGAACTTAAGATAGATGGAAGGTGTACACCTAAGAAAACAAAAGTTTTCAAGGTTTGGAGAATGAACCAAACTTTGGTGACATTAAGGCTGAGAGGGTGTGTTTTCTAAGTATTTTCCTTTTCTAAGTATTCGTTAAGGTCTGTTATGAGGGACATGACAGTGAACCAGATGAAAAAATAACATACCTAATGTGGAAATGAACATATTCTAAGATGTCTGTTGACATCTGAACCTGTTCTGCTTCTTTGTTGTCTGGAAACTGAAATAGGAAAGCTTGCTCCTTGCTTTTATGTAGATCTTGCTGTAGTCAGCTGCAATTTTATCACTTCAGTGTGCATAATATGCTTTCTTGAAGACATGGGAATACAGTAAGAAGGTATAGCTGCATAGAGTACCAGTACTGCCTTACTGTGGGAAAAGACTGAGAAGAGTGGACCGTTTACACTGTTTTCTAAGGTGTTTATGGGTGTAGGTAAATGTTTTGATAGCTATGATGTTCTTAATTGAATTCTGAAGTTAATTCAGTTCTTAATTGAATTGAACTGCTGAATATGCTTTACACAGGAGGTCACTCTTTCTTTATGGTGAGACCATGAAACATCACAAAGATGCAGCAGGGTGGTAAGGTTAGGCATGGTCCTGTGGGGATACAGTGTCTGGGCATGGCCAGCTCCAGGTGCAGGTGCAATGAACGATGCCTCCTGGGTCTGTCCAGATGCGTGAATGCTTAAATACGACATTTTAATGTTAAAGTATGTTTCTAGGTTGGAAGAAGGTTTAGGTGGTTTTGCTGCTCATGGGAAATACTAACTTTTTTAGAATCAGATACAAAACAGCCTGTGAACACTTTTGAGCTAAATCTGATAAATAAGTGAGGCTTAAATTATGACTGGGTTAAATACCTCAGAAAGGTTTGGGGAGCGGGGAGTATTGGGGTCCCCACTCATGGAGCCCATTTTCTGGAATGAACCACAATGGAGCAGGTGAGGACTATGGATATATGGGTGGATACAGCACAATATATCAGTAGGCCTTGAAAATCACAGACAAGCCTTTGTCTAAAAAGAGGGCGGTGAAGATGGTGCAGGGCCTCGAGGGGAATCCATGTGAGGAGCAGCTGAGATCACTAGGTCTGTTCAGCCTGGAGGGGACTGAGGGGAGACCTCGCTGCACTCAACAGTGTCCTCACGAGGGGAAGAGGAGGGACAGATCTCTGTGGTGACCAGTGACAGGATCCAGGGGAATGGCCTGACACTGTGTCAAGTGAGATTTTTAGGTTTGATATTAGGAAAAGATTCTTAACCCAGAGGGTGGTAGGGCACTGGAACAGGCTCCCCAGGCCTGGTCTGTGACCACTGCCTGCCAGAGTTCCTGAAGTGTTTGGACAATGCTCTGAGGCTCATGGTGGGGTTCTTGGGGTCGTCCTGTGCAGGATCAGGAGTTGAACTTTTATGATCCTTTTGGGTGCCTTCCAACTCAGGATATTCTCTGATTCTATGAGTACCAAGTTAGAAAAACAAAACTTGTAATAGTTGTTCCAATAGATGTTCCAATACTTCTCACAATAACAACACAGCGTGGGGTCAGTAAAATGAGAAGTATTTGGTTATTTTTTTCTACTAATTTTTCTTTTTCTGGTAGTGCTAAATTAACTTCTTTAAATTGTGGTCCACTTAACTATTATAATGCTTCTGATTTAAAAAAATGCATAATTTTGATCATTTTTTCTCTGAACTAATTTATAAAGATTTGATTTTAGCATTGTCGTATTTATCACCATATCAAGTAATCTTGAATCTCAGAAAATCTGGGGAGGAGGGGAAAAATTAGAAGCCACTTCTGCTTGTGCAGATCTTTTCTTGCTTTTCTTTGTGCATTAATTTTTAATTACGTAAAATCTCAAGAAAAATAGAAAACGGTCTCATACAAATCAGGGTTCTACATAAGTTGTTTCTTTGTGTTGTTCTTCTGGGAAAACAGAGAAGCTGTTTCATATTCGTATGAAATGTTTGCATAATACACTTATGCAGTTCGTGTATTGTATTAACTTAATTTGTATTACTTTATATTTGTAAATAATGCTGTTGAAGCTGGATTTTGTGAGCAGTCTTAATAGTTTCATTTCTTTCAGATCTGTTTGCAAACTACCACATAATTGGCCTGGTTTATTGATCTCACAGAGATTACGTGTCTGACACTGCACCAGTTAATAAAAGGTTTTGTTGGCTTTCTTTAAACTGAGTATTTGAGAACACACAGTTCTGTTATGCTGTAGAATTTAAATTGCTTATGTACTGGAATATTTACTACCCTCTTTGTTGTTTCATTTCAGAATGACCTTATTTAAAAATGTATGAGGCTATTTATAATCGACTCTGTGGCAGTGATTAAAGAGGTGTGAATAATAGCTTATTGGAAGTTGACAGCTCCTTGTTTGCTAAACTGCTGTTAGAACGTTTATGCTGCACAGTTGTACCTCATTTTTCTGAGGGGAAGCTGCATTTTGACAAGTGCATGGAACAGGTATATGTGGCTGACATTTTTATTATTTAAAGAAAACATTTTAGGTTTATGTCTTTAACTGCACAAAGTTAATTAATTGCTTACTCTGTGCCTAATGATCTGTCTATAGTGTGTTAGTAAAATAAGAGTGAATAAATTCATTTTTACTTGCAAAAATCAGGTGTTCTTTCTGAATAGAAAGAGTAGCTCCGAACGTATTTGATCAAGCAGCCAGGCATCTGTCTTTCTGACGAGAGTAAGACTGGTCTCTGATGTTTTTGATTTGTGGTTAGGATTCTAAATACCTCTAACTTCAGGAAGGCAACCAGGTACTTTCTTCATTGCTGTTCAAAAATAAGAACAAAGGGAAAAACGACCATGACTTATTTATTTGCAAGTCACGTTGAAGTAATTCAGTTTTTTTGTAAGAGCATACATAGATACCAATGAGCTTGTAGATAAGACTGATAATCAGATAATACTCAGTGTTTATCCATACAGCTGATAACACAAATAACTTTCTGGCTTTTGTTCTGCCATCACTAGTATCTCATTTGACCTAGTGGACCCATTTTAAAGGTGAACAGTGATTAAAACCCCTCTTCACTCTTGTGTCTTGGCTTATGTGAATAAGTAGTTTCTTGTAGGTCTGCATGCCCCATGGTGATAGTATAAAACATAAAGCTTCTTAGCTTATTTTGTGGAGAGTATGTCAGAATATTGCAAGGACTTCCATGTGCATCTTGAGTTTCTTGCAACCAAAAATTGGTAGTGATTTTTCTCCATTACAGCATTGCTTTTTAGCAGTGACCTGACCATAACATCAGAAGTGTTTATTCAAAGTGATTAATAAATAGTGCAGAAATTCATCATTTCACTTTGGCATATTACTAAGAACATGTTATTGATCCTACTGCACTATCAAGTGTAATGGTACAAGTCGCAGAATTACATAAAGAATTTATAATTTTCCTAGATCCTTTAAGAATTCTTAACTGAATAACTGGCATTACCAAAATGTTGTCATACAGGATATCTCTCCATAATGTCACAGGTTTTACCCCATAAGGCACTAAAAAGAGATAGTGCATAATTAGTATTCAGAGTGCACTGAGTTAATGGACTACTATAAGATGTAGATATTGTTTAAATAAATATATTGTGAAATTAATCTTCAATGCTGCTGATTCTTAAGAACTAGATTGGGCTTTTTCAGTGAAGGGATGTTGTTTCTTAGGTGTGTTCAAATTATGGCAATATACTGTTTTCAGCTCTTCTGGTTTGCACAGCTTCCTCAAAACTCTGCTTCAGCTGGCCAAAAATGAAGGTGAAGTTCCATTCAGGAGTTGGCTGGTTTGTAGTGTTGAGTGTTTCTATTGTAGGTAGTCAGTCAAAATGCCTGGGAATTCTCCTGTCATGTCTAACTTCTTTATTTCCTCAGGATTCCTAAGCCTTCTGATCTCTTCTTGTATGTTTAACATCACTTTTGGGTTACTTAAAAATGCAGTGCTGCCATCCTTTCAGTACAGCAGGCATATTACAATTTTACTATCTATCTGAAATTCTTAAATTTATCTGAAATTTTTTATCTGAAATTCTAGATCATCCTGGCCACCTTGATAGTCTTGTATTTCAGAAGTCACTGTCATTGTTCAAAACTTCTAGTCATGGGGAGTTTAAATCATTTTTGTGTTAAGAAAGTTTGGTTCCTTGTGTGGTTTTTAGTGTCTTTAAGTTTATATGAGTGGTATTGCAACATTATAATGTTGGGGAAGGAACCTGGAATGAAGCCAGCGTGGGGAATGTTCACATGTGTTCCTGTGCACTGTGTAGTAAACGAAAAGTTTAATTACCCACTCTGCTCCCTCATTTTTTTCTCTTTCCTTGTGTGGCCTTGAGTTTGTTAACCAACAGACCTCATAAGTGAGGCAGATGATGAATTGTTACAGCACCTTTACAGCGGCTGCTTTCCGGAGCACAGCGATTACCTACAGTGGCCAAAGCCTGTTGCTTCCTATTAGAGTACAGCGTTTACTAATTGATCTAAATTTAGCTGGTAAAACAAAGTCAATTTTCGCTCTTATGCTGAAGGGTTTTTTAAGTCATGTTATATTTAAACTGTAATTTGAAGCCTTGTGGGTCTGTTGTAAAACCTTTGTCTCTCTGGTTTCCTTGTCCTCCAGAAAGAACCACTGTGTCATTTACGTCAGCTTGCAAAAAGATGGATGTTCTGAAGGCAAGGATAAACTTCCCAATTCATATTTTCAGGGACAACTATTTATTTCACCTCATACTTGGTTTAAAAAATTAAAATTGTTGGATGAGGTTTTGTAGGTGTCTCTCAGTCCACAACAGATGCCGCAAGTTTCTACACAGTGTCTTTAACCACAAAGGTTCATCCTAGTAATCCTCTTTCTTAAAATTCATAGAGTTCAGAAAAGTTGCAGTTCTGACTTGGGATCCCTAAAGCAGTATGGATGTATTTGGCTATTACTGGTATATACAATAATATTTTCAGCTATTTCATTAGATTTTTTTGCCAGGCAGCTCTTCATACTGGCCATAACACCTCTGAGTGTTGTACTTTTTGTAGGAAAAGTTACGGCACAGAGTCTTTCCATACAGTCCTCAACACACTGGAAATGTGTCTTTTTCCCTCTACTGATATCTTTCCCAGAAGTGCTATTTCTCTCAGGCAACCTAGCAGACTTGTGGGTTTTTTCTTTTTAAACATCTCATCTCATCTTTCCAGCTTCATTTTGGCCATTTGTTTTTCATGAGTAAATTGATTTCTTATTCAGTGATGACTTCTCAGTAGCCTTCTGCTCACTGACTGTGCTTGTGTTCTAATCCTCAATCCGTTTCCCTGCACCCCCGTTTCTCTAATGGCATCACAGCTTCAAGAAAACTAAATTTCCCTAAAAAACTAGTCTGATATTGATGTAGCCCCTTCCACAATTCCGATTGCTCTAGGAGATCATGTTCATTTTATTACACTTGTAATCATAACGATGTCTCAACTGCTTTTAGGAGAAACAGAAGATTAGCTAGATCTTTAAAAAGGGTGTGGGTATGTTCTAGGAAAAATCATCAGAGGTTGGAAAATATATTTCTCTTTTTAGAAGATCCAAAAGTCAGGTCTGATCACATTTGAATTCTTCACATTCCATGTTTTCTTGTTCTATTTCCCTTAGGAAATAAAAGGTTGTAAGACTAGAGATGTTTAATATCCGAGCTATTAACAGCCAACTCTTCATTATTAAGATCCACAAATGGAATAACTAGGTTAAAATGTTTAATATTTTTTAGCATTATTGTTATTGCTACTATTCCTTTTTGTAGCATGTCAGTGAATTGCAGTTGCATTGTTCTGATAGAGCAAATAAGATTCTTAAAAACTAAAATCTGCTATAGAAATACTGTCTATAAAATTAAACTATTACATTCACTAAGGTAGCTATAGGTAACATTATGCCTTTACTGTGTTCAGTAGCTCTCTGGCTTGTAATTTTAACCAGGTAGCTCTTAAGAGATCTCTCAGATGCCGGTTGTGAAGCAATAAAAAAAATTCACAAGGTATTTGAAAGTTTTTCTCCCTTTTTAGAATTTCTATCTCTTCATACGAGACCAGATACAGTAAGCCTGAAAATCATTTGTCTTCTAAACAAAAGAGTTTTACCTGTAAACCACACACTCCCATTGAGGCTTGTTAGGGTTCAGCTGATTTTGTAGTAGCCTTTACAAAGAAAAGTCTCTGTCCTGCCAGATGTTTCTTACTGTCCTCCTCAGTATTCGTCTGAAATCAGAAACGCCTTAGTTGCTTTCCAACTATCTTTTCAATTTGTTTACAAAGAGATGGCAAAATTAAATTTAAAATTTAAGAATGCCTCTAATGCGTGTCAGGTAATTTCATGAATAAATATGTTGTTGGAAACTTTCTCTTTTTTTCTTTTCTTTTTTTTTTGAAAGCAAGTCTCTCTGTTTAAGCTGCCCTGTAACTGCTTCTTTGTTGGATTGTTCTTTACTGCTGTTTGTTTACCTTACATATGAATTTCAATGTCACATGAAACATATAAGCTCTTTTAAATTAAAGTCTCAAGATATTTGACTTCATCCTTGTGTAGACAGTGGGAATCTGGAGGTGTTGGACTAAATGGAAGAGTTTTTCATCACTGTTAACAAGTCGTGGAACACACCTGTTGTACAATGAATTCCTATATCATATTTAAAATCTCAGGGGTTTTTTATGGATTGGTATTTTAAATCATCTTTATTTCCTTTCTTTTTTAAAGTATTTATTGCTTAGGAACATTTTACAAGCTTTACTGTGCCATGTGTTGATCCTGTGCAAACATGAGTGCATGCTTTCGTAGAAACTCAGTGTATCATGTAGTTGCATACTGTAAAAAGTAATTATGCATGGTTAAGAAAGGTTACAGCGTTAGCTTATTAGCTACTGTTCATTCAGCTCACATTCCACTCATGTTAACTCTAACTGAAGAATGTCAAAAAAACTCTTTTCTTCCATCCATTGTTTTGGGCCAGCACTTAATTTGCCCCTCCAAATAATAATTACAGGTAATATTATATAAATATAAATAATAATTATCTGCAGTCCCTCTCTCACATTTTTTTAAAGGTAGCAACAAGTGAATGAAAGATTAGAAATATTTTTGTCTGTGGGTTTTGGGGGTTTTTTTGTGACTGGAAAATGCAAAATAGTGTCAGGAATAATTCACTTTGGTGTTTATAAAGAAACAAATGTGAGGCTGAATGAAGCAAAGCAGCAGAGGGAGTTTCTCCAGAGGTGCAGCAAAGGACAACACAATGGCCTTTTCTAGATCTTGGTAACATTACAGATCCAATCACTTCAGTTCTGTTCAGTAAGGAAAGCAATTTCTTTTCTGATTGTAAAAATGCTTTCTTGGCCATTGCTTCTTTAAGCTAGATAAATACTTCAGGTGAAAAATAAATAAGAATGTTAGAAATCCTGGCACTTGCGACAATTACAGTGCTTTCTTCCTCTACTGGGTTTGTTTGTGAATTTGACATCTCTCTTGAGAGAGGCAAATTATTTTCCTAAGTCATTGAGCAATATACAAATTTTCAGCAGTTGATAGGAATTGGTGTTGCTGGTAGGATTCAGAAATATACTCATAAAATGAAATACAATCTGAGGAATATGAGGCTTAAAGGCAAGGGTTGCCCTTTGGAAAGAACCCTGATGCTCAGGAAGGGAACAGTAGGAGCCCTCCCTGGGGGTGCCGGCATCCTCCAGGGATTGCGGGAAAGGCGGGCAATGACCTTCTTCCCCTGGCCACTGCTCTGCCAGTCAGACAGACTATTCCCGAGCCCAGCTACCCTCTGGGTGAAAAACCTTCTCCTGGTATCCAACTCAAACCTTCCCTGACACAGTTTCATGACATTTCCTTGAGTCCTGTCACAGGTCACAACAGTGAAGAGATTGGAACCTGCCCCTCCACTTCCCCTCATGAGAATGTTGAAGACCGCAGTAAGGTTTCCCCTCAGGGTCCTCTTCTCCAGGCTGAACAGACCAAGTGACCTCAGACACTCCTCATATGGCTTCCCTTAAGGCCCTTCACCATCGTGATGGCCCTCCTTTGGATGCTCTTTAATGTCTTTCTTATATTGTGGCTCCCAAAACTGCCGCCAGCACTCGAGGTGAGGCCACCCCAATGCAGAGCAGAGCGGGACAATCCCCTCCCTTGCCCGGCTGGCAATGCTGTGCCTGATGAACCCCAGGACATGGGTGACTGTCCTGGCTGCCAGGGCACTGCTGGCTCATGTTCAACTTGCCATGGACCAAGACCCCCATGTCCCTTTCCATGGCACGGCTCTCCAACCTCTTGTTCTTCAGCTTTCTCTGCCACATAAGTTCAGACAGAGATAATATCATGTCATCATGTTATGTCTGCTCTGAAGTTCCTGGCTTTGCAGGGTATTTTCTTATTCATTAAGACTGTTTTGATAGAGAGAGTATAATTCTTCAAGGCTGGCAGTGCTGTTTTCTCAGGATGTTATTTCACATTTTAAGGATAACAGTCTGAAATACTTTGCTAGAACATTTAACAGCTTGCTAGTTCATCTAAGTAGCTTATATTGAGAAGTGAATGAGATTTTTTTTCATCTAGGCTAGTGCCTAATTTAGTGGGTTTTTATGTTAGAGTGCATATATGAGTGTATTTCACCAAGATATGCTTGTATATGTTCCTCTTCATTCTTGCAGCACTTTCTCAATGCTGATTTGAATCTTCGTATCTCTGATGAGGAGCAGCTGTAGTGTCAGTATCAGCATGACAATGTAAATCCTGACAGTTTATTGTGTTCTCTTCTTATACCTGCTTTGGGAACCAGACTTCTCTTGAAGCATATGCTAACAGTGACAGTGAAATATTGCAATGGATAGATAGAGGTTATTCTTCAACATGGAAGCCAAAGAGCTGGTTTGGCCATTTTTTGGTCAAAAAATCTGAGTGTGAGTGCCTTTGCAGGGAGATTCAGCAGCTGTATGGGAACAGTTTGTGTACAGGAATGGAACAGTGTGAATCCAGATTACAGTTTTAAAGAAGTTAACCCCACCTTTGGAAGCATCTATCATAAATTACTTGATCTTCAGAGAAAGATAACATCTTGCTAGTGTGGAATACATTCAGACTCTTTTGAAGTCAAGAGGTTAGTATGGTAAATATGTTTAGTTCCTTAATATAATATCAGAAATACCAATTAAGTTTCATTCTGATTTGTATAAATATAAAAAGTCTTCTTTAAATGTATAAAATCCACTAACATAAAACTCCCCATTGCTGTTTTAGAAATATGTATAGTCCTCATGGAATGCATCTTTTGAAAATTAAAGTATTCCTTAAGATTTAGGCTTCCATTTAAACAGGATAAATGAGGCCTTTCATAATCTCATGCAGCCACCTGTTTCAAGAGAACACCAGGGATTGTCTGTCCTTGAAATCCAGTAAAATGCTGTAAATCCGTTGCGTGTTTTTTGACCGTCTCTTTTTTCACGCTCCTACACTGCAGTAGATTCCTGGGAACGATAGCTGTTCATTATCTGGCAAAGCAAACCAGCCACACTTAGAATTTAGATGGTGCTTTATTTCCCACTTCACACACCTAAATTATATAAATGGTCAGTCATTTAATATTTTAAAAGTATTGAAAATCAGTAATGTGAAAAATCTGTAATGTAAAAATGACTATTGCAAAAATATAATAGACAGTTAAAAATTGGAGAGACTTGGAACTTGTCATACCACTCTCAGACAGTAATTTGCTGCTGCCAATGTTTTGGTTGATTAGCTGTGAATATAAATGCAAAAAATTATGTGCATATCATATATGAATATGCATAATAAACTCATGCTAGTCAAGGTACAAAGCTACGTGTAGCAAACCAGATCATCCAAGTTACATACTAAAACTGTTCATCTACATTTTGGTATTCCAGCATCTTTTTGTAATCTTTATTTTCAAAAAAAGGGAATTAAGAATGTTTGCTATAACAACCTGTCATGGTAATAACATATAGTCACTACAAATTTGTTACTCTGAATCCAAAAGTCAGGATACACATTTTGAAAACTGAAACCTAGAACACCATTAAAATTGCTGTTTTGTTATTATGTGAAATTAGAGTAAAGCCAAAATGTAACTTGTCAGCTTAAAAGACAAATTTTTAAAAAGTCCCTTTGCCTGGGTCATAAGTAGGGAGCAGCCAGGGAAGTTACTTGAATACTGGAGTGTTTGAACTTACAGTCAGAATAAATAGATGACCATTGTGCATTTGACCAACTACTTCTCTCTCAGGAGGTATATTTAAGAAATTATTTGGAGATTAGAAAAAATGACGTGAAATATGAAATGAAATAAATTTATACTCTCTGTATAAATATATTTTGTTAATTTATTAATTTAGATTATATCTGTTCAAAATCGTGTCATTTATTTTTCTGTTAATTTAGGAATGAGTAAAGAAAAAGCCAGCTTCACAAGGCATGTGATTAATTTCAGTGATATGTGTAGCATGTATAAAATTTTCATAATGCTGAAGACTTTTCTAGTGGCATCTTATAATAGTCAAAATTTTTGGGACAAGAAAAAAATTCCTGTCATAGGCTATTCTTGTGTGTAAAGTGTGCCGTTGGAGTATCATCCTCCTGCTTATACTTAAGAGGATCTCAAAACTTTATAAATCAAACTGGTATTCCTGTATTGTAGTCATTTTATTATCCCTGAAACAAATACTTACTGTATATAAACCGAGGTAATGATATTATATAAAATAACCAGTATTATGAAATATATACATTTATATAAACACGTCAACTGTGTCTTCCTGAAGAATTAACCTGGCCTAATGTTATCTGAATTGGTTGAGGGATTGAGTAGCATCATGAAGTGGGTTTGGTTACAAGTGATAGCCTCTACTACCTTGGCTTTTTACATACAATGCTAAAATGTGGCTGTCAAGTTTTTCAGTATGTATTAAGGTAATTATCAAACTGTAATTCAGATTAAGTCTTTAATGAGGATAAATCTAAAGCACTGTGTTAGAGTTGTGTTCAATTTATGCTACAGTTGTGACCATAAATAGGATATTGCACTTGTTTAGCAAGTTGGTCAGTATGTGGGAACTTATATGTAATTTTGGTGAGTGTGATTTTTACCTGTATATATCTTGCCATTAGTGCCTCTGTCTTGCTGCAATCAAATGAGTTCCTCTTACCACATTTTCCCAAATGACTGGAACCCATTGGTACCTAGTGTCAGTTAATGATGAGACAATTTTCTGTGGCTCATCTTTAATTGGTGGCATTTTTCTGTGTGCAAGGGTTGATTTCTACTGTAGTAATAAATCATCTGTTTTTAAAAATCTGTCTCTGAGAAAGTAATTAATGGTCTTATCTCCTGAATGCATCTCTTAGCTACTTTTTTTTAATATGTGAGAAGCTTTTTAAAGAAAAAGAACTATCAACTGTCTGGAGTTAAGAGTATTTTGAACATGGAGAAGAGTGGTACAGTCACCAGTGGAGAGGTAATTTTTGAAGAGTTAAACAGACGATGTAATTCGTGGAAATACTTCTTCCTCTCAGCTTTTCGTCAGTTTGGTTCACTGTTTCCATTTGTTCAGTAATTGGAGGTACTAAAAGATGAAGGTTACTCAGATATTTATACACCTTATGCTTGATTTTTATGATCACGGTGCTCAGTTGTCTTGGAGGCAGTAAACCCCTGCAGCCCTCAGATTGTGCTCAGCTGTGAGGATCAGATTTGGGTGTGTAGATCCATTTTTCCAGTCGTCTGAGTAAAATGATAAACTGTATAACTAATACTGGTGACAGAAATGCAAACTTACCAGCAATGACATAGGACATGTGTTGTGGTTTGACACTGGCCAAACACCAGGCACCCACAAAAGTCACTCTCTCAACCTCCCCTGCCATAGCTGGGCAGAGAGAAAAAAAGTTAACAAAGGGTTCATGAGTTGAGATAAGGACCAGGAGAAAAACACTCCAAGGGCAAAACAGGCTCAGCCTAGAGTTAGAAAGTGAATTTGTTACTAACAGAATCAGAGGAGGATAATGAGAAGTAAAACAAGCCCTTAAAACACCATTTTCCCCCCCAGCCCTTCCCTCCTTCCCACTGACAGGTCAGGGAGACAGGGCAGGGAGACAGGGCATGGGGGTTTTGGTCAGTTCATCAGTTCTTCTTCCACTTGCTCAGGGAGAGGGATCTTCCTCTTGTGAGACCGTGGGGTCCCTCCCACGGGAGAGAGTTCTCTGTGAACTTTTACAGTGTGGCTTCAATCTCATGAACAGCCGTCCTGCCAAAACTGCTGCAGTGTGAGTCCCTCCTACGGGCACACAATACTCCCAAAACTGCTGTGGTGTGGGTCACTCATCCACGGGGTGCAGCCCTCCAAGGACAGGCTGTTCCAGCCTGGGAGCAGGGCCCCTTCTCTCCACCGCGTCTCCCACTGGATCACAGCCATCCAGACATCCACGTGCTCTGGCGTGGGCACCTCCTCCACGGGCTGTAGGTGGATCTCTGCATCCCCCATGGACCCTGTCGGCTGCAGGGGCACAGCTGCCTCAGCATGGTCCTCACCACAGCCTGAAGAGGAATTGGCGCCTGGAGCAGCTCCTCCCCCTCCTCTCCACTGACCTTGGTGTCTCCATGTTGTTTCTCTCACATGTTCTCACCTCCTCCCCTTCTCTGACTAGAGGAAAAAACTGTGTATGTCCCACTTTGTTTTGATTTTCTTCTTAAATATGTTAACACAGAGGCGTTACCACCATTTCTAATTGGCCCAGCCTTGGCCAGCAGCATGTCCATCTTTGGAGCCATCAGGGATGGGCTCTGCCGGACATGGTGGAAGCTTCCAGCAGCTTCTCACAGAAGCCACCTCTGTGGCCCCTCTGCTACCAAAAACCAGGCTGTGCCAAACCAACACAGACATGAGAGAAAAGTTTCTAGTTTTTTCTCTTTGATTTGAGCAGAGAGTGACTAGAACATTGCCACCTACCCAGAACTGGTCCCTACAGTATATTTTTGACAATTCAGATTTTTTTTTTTTAAATCGTTAATGTCAAGATTTTCTATTTATACCTGTGCAACTTTATGGACAGATTATGTGTTCTTTAAGAAGTGAAAAAGGGACAGAGTGCAGATTTAGTCAAAAGTTCATGCATGTGCATTACATGGCTATCCCCACCTTTTGCTTGATGTTTATTTTGTCCACATGCTTTCACAAATAGAAATAGTTGTAAAAACTTCCATGGCACAGAAGTTTTGTCACCTATAATGAGTGAACAGCCATCGGCATTTTCTGAGGTTCCCTGAGGGACAGCATGTGAAATGGGGGAGCCCTGAGAGAGAAAAGTGTACGATGGTACACGACTTCTTCCCTGCCGAGTGTTTAAAGCTGCAGTGAAATTACAAAAAAATTTTTTTCAGTAGATATTAAAAAAAATGGATGGAGGGTATATGGTTCTTTTTTCACTGCTTCATGTTTACATAAACACTTCCTTAAAGTATTAAATTTCTTATAAGTTTTTGTAAAGCTTCCTGACAGCAGCAGGTGATATGGAATTACACTGACGGAGTTAAGTTCTCATTTGTAGAAACCTTGGCTTGTACAATGGTGATAACAGGCAAAGGGTACAGTTAATTTTCTCATACGTCTTTGGCTGTCTTGTTTCTGAAGGTTAATTTCTTTCTTATGGGACCATTTTTAGTATTTTCAAACCTATAAGCACCTTGTAGTAATACCATTTTTCAAATTATGCTGCCACAGACAATTTTTGTATTTGCATGTAGCATTTACATCAATCCAGAGACTATAAAGAGAGAATATTTCGACAATAGTTAGCTTTTTCATTAGAAAAATGACCATCATTTGCAAATCCAGTAGAGAATTTAGTATTGCAAGTCCCTCTGTGTCACTGAAAGTCTGAAAGACTTCATTTTGCAAAGCTATAAAGCTTCCATTTTTAACACAGAAGAGCTGCAGAGTATTTAAGAGTCTCAAAGCAGCATGGTCAAAATTCTGTAGTAGCCCTAATAAGATAAATATTTCAAAAACAGATTCTTTTTGTAGTATGATATAGGTATTCATTTCCAAATCTAACTTTAGGCTCTCAAACCTGAAAATACGTATGTAAGTATGTATATGTATGTATATATGTGTAAACATATGTTTCCTTTATTTAAGATTATTTTTGGACCAAGGCTAAACACCTGAAATGCTTGTCTGTGTGTACTCTTTACTTCTCATCTCTCTGGACTCATGTCAGTTCTGCGTACAGCTAAATTCTCATATGAGCAGTGGAGTTGATTTTTGGAGTTTCCTGCCCTTGAAAGATCCATACATTTGTAACAAGTAGCACTAAGGCACTGTTGGTGGCAAAATTTCCACCGAGTCTGCCCTACTGGGAAGCCTTGGGGTCCTCCGGCATTTCCAAATAGTGCAGTACCAAGCTGTCCTGTTCCAATGTCATTTTGCATGTAGGACTAAGTTATCCGGAATTGACCTGAGGATAAGAACAAAGGCACCCAACAGAAAATTTTCTCAGTGAGACTGGAATATTTGCCAGATTTGCTCCAAGTATCACTTCTGTCATCTCGGAGTGTAGTGCCAGAGCTGTAGCCATTACCCTTGTGCTGGGGAACTGGTCCTGATCATCAGACTTTACTCCGGACTTTGCCACCAACATTGATGGTCAGGGGATTTTTTTATTGTTAAATGCTGATTGATTTTAAAACCATGATTTAAAATTGATAAGCAGAAAAGTTCTATTTACACCATGGATTTAAATGTGTATCAGGTAAGCCAACCCAAACATCCAGTCTCTCTTTTGCTGAAGCCATTAGAGCACATTGTGGTCTCCAGTCTGCTTGCAAAGCATTTATTTTAAACTCAAAGTTTCTTTGAGTTGACCTGAAGACCAAATAATCCAGTACATGTGTATTGAGGTGATTTATATACCTTAGTGCTTATTAAGATTCTTGAATTTTCTGGGGTTTAATGTGTTGGAATATTCAGTCAAAGTATGTGTCAGGCTGCATTCGACTAGAATTCAGTTAAGAGGTGTAAAACTATTTTGAAAGAGGTTTTTATTAGTTAAACAAAATTATCAGAAATGTGCTTGGTACATGTAAATATTTAGACTTATATTTTTCCAACTATTCATATATTTATATAAACACACATGGGAGATGTAAGTTTGATCCCTTCAGGCAGAAGAAGGACTGAGTCCAGGTCCCCTGTTCTTGTGTGAGCACACTCACGTGTGTATATCTACACAAGTATAGATCAACACAAGTCAACCTTTTATATATAAAATATAGTTCTGCTCTCCACAGTCATAGCACATATGCTGTTCTTAAAAGCAGAATGACTTTTCTGAAAATTGCAAGTATGTTCTTAAATTAAATTTTAAATGGATTGTTTCAGAGACTAATCTCTGGCATGGTTTTTGTTCCTGAACAATTTAATTGAGAGTACAATACAGTTTCCTCATACTTTGCACGCAATGTACTTTTACTGAATTCAACAGGCTACCTAATGGAATGTTTTTTGCTGCCTCCCCTCTCCTCTGTAATGCTGCTGGCCATCTCAGTGCTACAGGAAGTCACACTGCTGCCTAAGGGAGGCAGTGACATGAGTGTGAAGCAGCAAATATTTTCCCTAAGGGTTGTTTGTACTTGTTTGGGAAATAATGGCAGTGTTTCCAAATAGTCAAGCTAGCATTATGGCAGGTAAAATTCTAGGTGGATAAAAGTGAAGGAGTGTATGTTGAGGAAGGGTCCTGTGATGGGTTCTGAGCTGGTTGTTACCATTCAGGAACAGCACTTCTGGGTTTACAGATGATAAACCTTCAGTAATGCCAGCTTAATTACTTGTGGAAGTCAAAAAGAGTCCTAGAATATGCCTGTGTTGTTAGAAAAGGGATAGAGAAGAAAACAGCGCGTTGTTATGCTGCCATTCCAATCCAAGATGAATGCTGGGTGCAGTTCTAGATTGTCACCTCTGATCCTGCTAGCACAGTGATGCAGCAGAACAGAAGAAGGTGCAGAGAGGTGCAGCAAAAATCATCAGTGGAACGACTTTGACATGAATAACAAGCAAACAAAGACTTGGCGTTGTAGGGGAGGGTGGCACGATGACGCGTATAAAATTATGGACACCATAGAGCATACAAGTGGGGACGATTTAGGGGACACCCACTGAATGTAAAGCAGAGCAGGTTCAAAATCAACAGGAGAAATGTATTCTGCCCACAACACAGAGCTATGAAACTGCTTGCCTCAGAATAATGTGGATGCCAAAATTTTCATGAATTCAAGAAGTAAGCAGACAAATACATAGAAAATGAAGCTCTTAGGTATGAAGACAACACAAGTCATTTGGGAAGTCTAAAAGCCGGAAAACTCCCAGGCAGAGAATTTTAGTAGAAGCATGAGCATATGCCTTCTCTTTTCTTAAGCTCTTTCTCATGTTTCTACTTCAGATGGTAACATGGTTCTGTGTATATTATTGCATGTCAAGTGTATATATTAAACTGAGAAGAAAAAAATGAAAAGAACATAAAGGTCTGCTAAAGATACTGGGCAGCTTATCAGTGGAGAGTCGAAAGTACGGCATTTCATTCAGTAGTAACAAAACTAATATTATACCCTACAATCTATGTATAAAATACTGAATGCTAAATGACTAGGTTTCAGAGTTCACAATATATTTTGCTTAAATGTTAGACTAGAGCTAAATAATATATAGGAGCAGATTTTCAGGTGGGCTGACAGAGAGTAAATTGTTTCCAAGAGATGATTGTAGGCTGTCAGAGCAGAAATCCATGAACCAGGAATGAACTTCATAGAGTACAGGAGTTGTTCCAGTTTGTAATATCAAACCTTTCTTTCTAAGAGAATTCGTGCATGAGCATTCAAATTATTTTTTTGGAAGAGCTTTTAAAAGTAGGATTTCTAAAAGAATCTCTCACACATGTTCTACATCTCCATCCAGTTTAGTGTTGAGGTGCTGAGCTCACACAACTCAGAAGTGTTGGTTACATGTTCAATGCCTTAAAAAATTCAAGGGTGTTTGTGTTAAATCACAAATTCCTGAAAGTTGTGGGGTTTTTCTTTCAGTGCAAGTAGGTAGGATTTTTGGATTAAGTATGGAGAGGTGTACAAAGGACAGATAGTAAAAATGCTGGACCAGATTCTACATAAAAGATAGTGACCACTGTCAGGTATTGAACAAAAGGTTGCAGCAGGTTCAAAGCAGCCTTCTAGATCCTGGCGTTTCGTGTTAGGTATTTTGCCTTAGTTCTGTGAAATTCTGTCCTCTTTTAAATGCAGTTCTGTCCTCTTGCCACCTGATCTCAAATTATTCGGATGCGTATTCCACCACGCATGTCTTTATCTTGTTGAGTGACATCAACTTGATTGTGTCATTCCTTGTGTTGGGAATGTCGTCTTTCATGTCATCTAATGATTCTGAGGCCAGGTCTGGATGGAGGAGTGGTAAGCAGGCACCTGCTGACAGCTTTTTAAGAAGCTTTCTTTCTATTGTCACTCAGGTAGCAATAATAATAATTCTGGTTTTGAGGACTCACCCATTATGTTATGGAAACAATGAATCCTCTAGTCTTTCCACAGATTTAATGTTCACCTTGAATTTCCTGGTTTTACTGGTTTTAAATCAGAGAACTAGCAATTTTTTCCTTTCAAATATGATGTTTGATTTGATTAGACATATGTATCATAGTTTCGTACCTGTATTCAACCAGCAAAATAACATATATCTCTATTTTAAGTCTTTAATCACTACTTCCATTTGAGCACATTTCTTTTTTAATTAGAATTTTGCAACATCATACATCTGCTTTGCATTTAGGACTGTAAAAATCCAGAAAGCGAAGCTCATTTTCTGCAGTTTGTTTTGCAGTCATTTGTTCTTAGAGCAAGGAAGTTTCAACTATACATAGTCATTTATTCTTTAAGAATCAGGATACTGTGTCAAGAAAGTGATCAAGAGGAGAATAAGTAATTATGTTTCATAAGATTTATTTTTTTAATTACTATTTCATAATTATTTCAGATGTTACATAGTAATGATATAAAAATTGGTTTTATTGAATAAATATTTAGTCTTCAGTGTCATTTATAATACATTTGTTGGAACTTTCTATTAATCTGTAAAAATAAAGCTGAAATTAATAATTGAACTTTAATAATGTAGAATTTTGCTAAGGTTACATACTACACATTGAACAGAACAGGCCTGTATGTGTGTCCTACATCATATATGCTTGTCTGGTGACCTGTCTTCAGTGGTTTACAGCCATGGTTCATGATCTGTAGCTTTTACAGTTGAAGATAAGACACCCTTCAGTGGTGTGCTGCTTGTCCCCTGCGGCTGATGGCCGTCCCTGGAGCCGTGGTGGCCGAGGGTGACGTAACTTCTCTAATTGTCCTTGCTTTTCACGGAGCAATGTCTCATCGTGGAGACACTGACTGCTGTTGGTGCCAGATTTCTGTGATCCAGGCTGCATTATTTTATTTAGCTAGTCACTACCTTTAAATGACATTAACTAAAAGTAAATAGTGCTGAAGTCTGAAATACTTGTAGCTACTTCACTGGGAAGCTGTAGCTGTTCCAGGCAAGGTTTTACGTGTGTTTTATTTTCTGCATGGAATATTTTGCCAAATTAGAAGTCCCTTGAAGTCATCATTTATGTATAGTCAATTGAATTCCTTTCAGAGATTGTAAGCAGTTGTCTCTACATATTGCTTTTGTATTGAGTATACTTCAATCTTTATCCAAAAAGGTTTAATGAAATTTATTTCGCTCAACTTGAGCAGCTACTGTGGCACCAGGCATTGAGCAAGGCTTGTGAACTTGTTGTCCTCTTCTTTCAGTGGTGACTATTCTGAGGAAACATCAAGGATGGGAGGAGGAAAGACCCAAAACTATGTACAGATAGGGAAGGTCTTCATTTGGGTCTAGGACTGAACTGAAGAAAGCAGAGTGGGAGGATGATTATCCCTGGAATTGAATGCCAGATGACATAGTTCCTGTGAAACATGAAGCCAAAACCTGTTTGAGCAAATGGAAGCAGCAGCTTCCTACTACCACCCATTAGTCTTCTAGGACTCCAGGAGCAAATCTGCATTGCTAAAGCTAAGATTTGCAGCCATGCAGGTATCAGTATGGTATCATGTAATGGGATTTTGATTTTAATTTTAATTAGCTAAAAATTAGTAAATTACAGGGTTTGATTGGCTTGTTTAAACCATCGTTTCCATTAAAGAATGTTAATACATTCTTTGAAATCAAACACTTGACTTTGAAAGCTGAGCATTCAAAAAAAGTTGGAAAATGTCGAAATGAAGATTGTTCAAACTGTTTTAATTTGTCCCTTGCATGTATGCATAACGATAAGATCTTTAATTATGTGATCACATAATTTTTTCACGGGAGGAATGGTGCCCAGAGAATGAATCAGGGCTGTTTATTAAAGGAAGCTGTTGCCTCCAGAATCCTTGCCTTAATTGCTGGAAAGCGTAGTAATTTAAGTGGAGGGCTGCAGGAATCAAAAGCACTCTCTCCAGGGCGTTTGAAAGCCCCATAGAAAGACTAGATTTTACTCTCTCATTTTGAAAGAGGTTTTATGTGGTTCTGGGAGGTCACTTATTTGGTGATCTCTATGTTTCTAGTTGCTGTGGCACACGGGCCAAGGTACCTGGGCTCTGGGCACAGCTGAATTTGGAATGAACACGAATTTGGAATGAACACCAGTGTGCTTTGAATGTGTAAAATGCTGTGTAAATGCAAAGTCCTGAAAAGTACAGCCTGCAGTGCCCTGCACTGATGTGGCAATGCCAGGATTGCCAGAAGACTTTTCTGGGTTTTAAGCAGCCAGTTCCTTCTCTGTAAAATGGAGATAGCATCACCCTACTACAGTTAATTATATGTTTTGAAGCATTCCTGCTGAACACCATGTAAGGAAATTATATATAGTCTCTAGTACATAATCATATAATTATATAATATATAGTTGCAATATATTGCATGTAAGCATATGCAATATATTATAATATATAATAGGGAACCCCCTTCTGGCTAACATCCTGTTAGTGAAGCTTTGGGAACACTGCTGGCTGAAGGGAATAAGAAGAATGAGCAATCACTCTGCAATCTAAACAAATGAGGCAGAATGCTACAAATACTCAATTCACTCCATAAAACTGAGCATTCCCTTCGTATTTGCTATCACTGCACTAGATAAGGCAAGGATCCTGCAGAAGGAAAGCAGCATGTAATCATTCAGTTGAAGTTATGTGTAGGTATATGAGTGGTTCTGTCATTTTAAGTGCTCGACTTTCTGCAGTGTTTGGTGGTGGGTTGCCTGTCCATCCCAAATGTGCTGAGGCCTTTTAGATGCAGCTTTGGCAGGGCTATTTTCCCCAAAGCTTTTTTGGGAGAGGAAGAAAGGAACGTTAGAGGCAGATTTCTTGTTTGCTTTATTGTCTTGCCTTGTTGACAACTGATTTTTAATGGAAGAAACTGAAATCCCAAAGACCGTTTGTTCCTTGCTTTTTATGAGGAAGGAGGAGTTTTTAACTTTTGCAGAGTCAGCACTTGAGTATAGTGAGGATGTATGGAAATGTTTCAAGGTGGAGAGAGCCATAATGAATAGATTATATCTGTAATATGTTTGATGAGAAAAGAAGAAACATTTTTTCTCCATAAGTGTAATTCTTGAAGACAAACTGATTATGGGGTTTTTTTCCATAAAACCACTCTAAATCTAAGGAATGCCACTTAATTTCCTAAACTAAAGAGGAAATTTATTTTTAAGAAATCAAGTAGTCATTATCTAGATCTGAACCTATGGCTATAAATTTTGATCTCTGCTCTTAATTATCTCGTTTATGTGTGGCAAATGTAAATATGTTGCTATTTTATATTAATAATCCTCTACATCTAAGTCTCAGAGTAAAACCCAGTCAAGAGAAAAGGCTGAAATTATTTTCCACTTCCTCCTGTTTTATGTCTGTTCTCACACTTTTTTAAAGTTGCATTTACCATTTCTCAGGAGAATAAATTCCTAAATCTCTTCTGCTTTGCTGAGGGAATACATGTATGTCTTCTATATCACACAGTATTATAGCATCACTTATAGTAGCTATTTTACTTTGCAAAATCAGTTACAGTGTATTAAGAGAACATCAATTTATCAATTGAAAGAGACCAGATACTAGTTTTTAGGCAATTTGCCTAAATTTGCTGGTTAAAAAATGTCAATACCATGAGTAGTGGGGACTTACTGCATTTTTCAGATAACACTATGTAAAATATGGAAACATTAAATGATTGTTTTAAATTCAAAAGACTCTTTTGTCATTCTCATGCATGTTTTAGATGAGACATTTTTCTCCTGAATTGGAAGGAAATGAGATGTTCATAATGTTACTCCCTTTTCCTGGTTACATGCATTTTTAAATGACTAAAATACCTACTTTAAAATAAAAAAAGAGAGAAGAGCCCTAGTCTGGTTTGCTGTTTATCTACCTTTATAGGCAGTATTTCACATGAATAAATCAGTCTGGCTTCTTGTGAACTAACAGTGACAGGATGCAGGTATCATAAAGTACCATGATTATGTGCCTCCCAGGTATAATTCTGATAACCACTGAAGGAGTGCTGCAGCCAAGTCTTGTTTGTTTATCCATCTATAAATTTATTTTCTTTCTTAGACTGTATTTTGAAGCATTTTAGGAAGAAGTTCAAACTTGGCAGTGAAGAAATAATACCCATGTAGATATGTTTCATAGTTTAACTTCAGTGTGAGCAACGAGACATTTAGATTGTGAAAGTAATTTTGTCTTAATACAGTTTACTTACAGTTCCTTACATTTTAAGTTGAAATGGCCATAACTGACCTTTTGCACTTACAAATGAAGACTATTTTAATAATAATCTGCTCCCATATGACTGAAACATATATATTGTCATGCAATCCTTTGTCCAAAGACTCTCACAATATGTTCTCCAGGCTAAGAAAGAGTTACTACATTTTCATGGTAACTGGGCAAATGTTATGTGACATTCCCTGTCTAAGTGATCGCTGTGATTTTTCCTTTCACATTCATTCTGCTGAGTCTTTAATGGGTGTAACTATAAGAGCATTTTAGCTTGGATCAGGAGCACTTAAGCTCCTCTGAATCAAATCTCCTTATTGTTCCTGGTTATTTCTCCCTGATTCCCACAGCCGGAGCGTGGGGTGGCATTGGGAGTGGGAGTCTGGGCTGGGTGAGCACACAGGGTGTGCCTGCAAACAAGGGCTGGCACCATGGGACCCCGAGAGCGGCTGGGCTGCCTTCTCTGAAGGGTACTCAGCCTGGGACTGTGGGGTCTTCAGTGCCATAATAATCATAAATGAGATGTACAGCAATGCTGGCATCCCACTGGAGTCATCCAGTTGGAATTCTGTTGCTCCACTGTGGCTTCAGCTCTGGATTGTCCGCTGCCTGTTTCTGTGCAACCTTGTACTGGGTGTGCACAGTGAAAGGTGCCATGGTTCGCAGCAGTGGTGGGAGCCCAGGAGCTGTCAGGTGTCTCCTTGTGTGCTGACATTCTGGGCAAGTTGCTCACAAGGCACTGCCTTCCCCATGGGGGAAGAAGCAATAATAATGTGCCTCCAAGCAGATGCCCCATGTATTCCACCTGGCCAGAGTACTGAAAGCACCTCCATGCTGTCAGTTAAGAGTATATCGATCAGTGTTTTGTTTTTGTCTCTCCACAGTCACCAATTATAACAATGTGGTAGAAGCAAACTCAGATTCAGATGATGAAGATAAATTGCATATAGTGGAAGAGGAAAGTGTAACTGATGCAGCGGACTGTGATGCTAGTGTGCCAGAAGATGACTTGCCAACAGACCACATAGTATTACCAGAAAACAGTGAAAGAGAAGGGAGTACAAACAGTTGCTGGGAAGATGAAGGTATGTTCATTTCCACTGATGATACGATGTGAGAAAGTTTTCTAAAATGAAGATTCAATAGAACTTTTTTTTGTCATTTATTACTGACATAACATGCAATATTCACACTCAAAAAAGTGGGTTTATAACATATTTATTACACCATTCTTCATGTTCTTCATTTATTATTTGAATCAGATTCAGAGGTGGATTAATTCCATTGGTATTGTTCAATGGGAGCTTCCAGTCTGTAGATGCAGCATTCCAAAGGCTGATAGAGACTAGTTACTTGATCTTGGTTTTTTCAAGTCTTTGCCTGGCAGATCTCTGCCACAGCTCCCTGTAAGGTTCAGGATTGGCTCAGCCTGGGGAGTAAGAAGTAAACAAAAAAACATGAAAAAAAATTTCAGATATTAATTTCTCTCTTTTTCCTCGTAAAACACAGGCGGAAAAAAGTAATTTTTAGATTATTAGTTTTAGAATTGGCTATGTAAGTCATAATGAATATTTGTTCTGAAAACACTGGAAGGAGGTAAATGTTGCACATATTATGCAGCAGGTTTAAAAGATGAAAATTTTAAGCAGTCAGGAAATGGGCCTTTTTTTTACTGTGGAATCAGATACTGAGTTTCATAATATCACACAGCATGCTTACTTTTGAGCCAAATTGGGATAAATGCATAAATTAGTGGAATTTATTGTGGAATTTGGCCTTAATGCCCTGAAAGATACAGAATGTTTTCCGGCATATCCCTGTTTGTATCTGAACTCCAGCCACAATTCCTAGCATCCACCTTTTAACACTGGTGGTTTAATACACGGTGCATGACCTCGCGTCTAAGTAAACGGAAAGCAGTCATATGGTCCCTAACTGCAGTCCAGCTGAGAGAGCGCAGCTGAGAGTTCAAAGAATAGCATCAGCTCTGCCTGTTTTTACATAGCTGCTATTGCCAAGGTATGCTGTGCTGGGAAATGAGTGTTTTGGAGCTAAATTATTAGGTAGGTAATTTTCTTGGTTTTCCTATAGTATCTTTGCTCTCCTCAGGCCCTGTCTATCAGAAATTGCGGTTACGTTAAAATGGGCTCTGTGTAGGCTTGAACCCTTCAAACAAAGGTGTAGGGAACCTGACAAAGGGAGGGAAGAAGAGCACTGGGTCCCAGAGGTTTGGGGTCAAGACCTCTTGGACTGGATGATTCCTGGAGATGTACCCATCACACAGCATCTCGAGCAACTTTCTGGGGGATTTCAGGGCTCTAGACATCCAATGGCATCTTTTTTGACTCCTTATGTCGAGTGTACCATTTTGAACCTTTAAAAATTTGTTTGCTAAAATTTTAAATTCTATTAATTTTAAATTCTATTGTGGTTGTAGATTTGCAATGTAGGCAATGTTTCTATGCTTTGGAGTTTGCTAATGAAGACAGAATTTTATTGGTAGCCAGACAAAAGATTAATCAATTGCCATATGGGCTTGCTCAACAACCACAAATTTCCTCTCTAAAAAGTATGTATTCTGAAGCCTCTTTTATAGCAGTCTGGGGGTGGGAGGGAGTTAATTTGATAATAAGGGTTTTTTAAATAAATTGTTGACATTTCTGACTACACAAGAAAAGAGAAGGCTACATTAGGTTTTGTGGAGCTTTGATTTGCCAGGGTAGAGAGTACTGTTTCCTCTTTTGATATCTTTCCTAGAAGGAAAGGTATGAGTTGAAAATCGTATTAACAGTCTTGGTTGCATGTTAGAAATATGAAGGGAGAGGTACTGAACACATGATCTCTTCATACAGGAAAAGGTACAGGGGTAGATGGTGTGCAACCACCTTCGAGACTGGTGATTATCATTAGAAAACGTATTCTACAGCAGTTTTAGTAGGTTGTGTTTCATCAGTAAAGTAGTACTCAGTAGTTCTGGGTTTAGCTGAACTTGACAGAATGAGTTTTTTGCATATTTATTCTGTTCACGAATTGCCAAGAATAGAAACAACACACATAACATTTCTTTATCAGATTCGTTTCCTTCCGTTTCCAGTCATTCTAACTGAATTTCTAAAAGACCCTAGGAACAGGTGTTTTAAATATAAGGTGTGCTTCTCAAGAGGTTTAACTGAAACAGTCCTATGGGTTTAAAAAAGTGAACCACGTGTATCCTGTGCAAGTTGTTGACCATGTGCCAGCATTCATGTGTGCAATGATTCTCTAATATGATTTTTCTTTGCTTGAGTTAGAAGTAAAAGCTATGCTACAATTAAAAGAAGAAAAAAAAAAAATAAAGAGTTAAACTTGTTGTATTAATGCTCTTAAAAATGCATTACTGTGTCCTGTAAGTACTTAGCAAACCTGGAGGTCTCAGGACTGGAACTAAGACATCTTTGAAAAATATCTTTTATGTTTAAGCTCTTTCTGGAATTCAAAAATTCCTTTAAGTCATCAAATTTTTGGTTGAGCCTATATGCTCACAAGTGTATTCTGACATTTAGTGTGTTGTGTGACATCTTTTTGACCAAAAAGCAAACAACCAGTCAATACTGCAAGCTGCAAATAGTGCTTGCTATGTGAATATCAGAAAATTAGCTCTGCAGAATTTAAATTAGAAACTCTCTTGATGGGCTTTGGAATTTATTCCCTTCTCTGCAGATAAAGACTGTGGTGGAAATTTCAGTGAAGTTCTGCCTTTCTGTCTACAGCCAAAATTTCCACTTTGCTAGTGGTTTCAATTTGATCAGTTATCTCAGCCATGCAGAGATCTTTACAGTCAGCCAATGTCAGTAGTTGTCAGGCATGTTTGCTGCTAGTTAACACTGTTCCCTGTCATCTGAAAATCATCAGCATTTAACCCTGGGAAGCCCCACTGTGTCTCTGAGCAGTAGCTCATAAGCAGTGATGAGATGTAGAAGTCCAAGAACCTGTTGTACAACTATCTGGTATGTCCAGCTGTAATACCAGGGTGGGTATTCATGGCCTAGATGCTATTTGTGGAGACCTCTATTTAAGCTGTCATTTAGCAGGTAGCTTGAATTTCCTCTGGAACTCAGAGCTGTGACTTCTGCTTGGTGGAACAGTGTCTTAAGATCTGTTCCCCCATCATCACGTCCCATTCTGTTGCTTCCCAGCATCTGTATTTGCTGTGGGATAACTGGACTTCTGAGGGCACAATTACAAGGTTGCCTTTCTTTGTGGACCATACATAGCTGTAAAGATGGATATCTACTGAATATTTTTCAAATTATTAATTATTCCCACAGCATTTCCCTGTGGAAAAGGGTTTCTCCCTGTCTTATACCATACTATTAGCTATTGGGAAGAGACGGTACCAAACAGAGGTTAGGATTATTAGAATTGAGAGGGGGTTTAACTTCACTGAGATTAATCTATAGTGCCATAAATTCTTTGACATTCCCTTGGGAAGCGTAACTTTTATTTGTACAGAAGCCAATGGAATTTAGTGGAGACCCTATAATTTAAATTTCCAGAATGATAACTTATTGATATTCCTCCACTTCCTCCCCCCCCC
>VZTJ01006620.1:3734576-3826959 GCA_013397795.1 Orthonyx spaldingii
CCCCCCGTAGACCCTATTTCATAATGGAGAAAAATCACAAACCCTTTTTAAAGGAAAATAGTGGGTTTGCATCATGTTTGATTTTAAGAAATTAAATTCTGGGTTTAAATGTGCATTGCATCCAGTCATCCTTAAAATCTCTGAACTAAGTGTAGTACCATAAGCCAAAAATGTAATTAGTTCACAATCCAGAATTGACCAATAAAGTACAGACTGTTTGCGTTTGTTGAGGTTTCTGGGGGTTTTTTTAGATGTCAATTGAATTTAAGGTAGGATTTAAGAGTTACAGTTTCCTTTTAAACACTTTCTTGTTTAAAGCAAGAAATGTGCTTAAATTGTCACTATTTGCAGATACCTTGTATCTGTGGGCTTTGGTCAAAGTAGACAGAATTAACAAGCTTTTCCTTTGAGGAAGCTGGTATTATTTGAGAACTTAAAGTTCTCCTAGAATTTATCATCTTCCACATAAAGGAGAAATTGGCTTCTCCTGTAATTAAAAAGCTGGAATGTTCTGGACTTTTGACTTGCCAAGCTAAAGGATTTTTTTCCTGCACTGGAGTGAAGCAAGGTAAATATAAGTATAAGAGTTGCCATTTCAGATCAGAGCAGCTGTGTGTTCTAACCTTCTGCATCATCTAGAAGGCTTTTTCTGCAGTGTAGGTCTGAAGCATCCAAGGTTTCCACAACAAAACTATGAAATAATGCTTTCGTTTCACATATATTAGTGAGCATAGTACTGATAAAGAGCAAACCAAGCAACATAGCTTTCCTATGTACTCCTGCCATAAGCCAGGTACTGACAGAAATGTCAGCAGTGACTTTTCCTGTGGGAACTTCCCAGTCCATGCTACCCAATGAACCGAAATGAAGAACAACTTGGCCGTTTATTGATTTGAACTAACAACCTGTAGTGAGTTAAAACTTCCCTGCTGCATCCTTGGAGGCTGCAGCTGAGCAGAGCTGGCAGAGCTGGGGCAGCAGGTTGGCTCTGCAGCGTTGGTTCTGCAGACCCAGACCGGGTATTGGAATCGATAAGTGAAGCATATCTGTAGTGCACAGTTGTTCTGAAGGGGGAGCATGTGTTTAAAATCCTTTTTTTTGTTTAAGCAATCACAGCCTTAAGTGGTTTCCAGATGATTTGCAAGAAAGAGAACACATTAGGTTGCTGTTTGCAGACATTATCAGCAAATTATCAATAATTTCTGAAAACCGCTAATTGGAAAAAATAACATAACTGCATTTGGTTTATGATGCTCTGATTTCTGGCATTAATATTCCAGTGTATCAGATGGCTGCATTTGTAGATGAGGTCATTTAAGTAGCTGACTCTCTGTTTGCTGGTGAAGCACACTGTCCATGTCTTTACCTCTCTTCACATAATGGTCAGTGCTTAGTATTGCTTCCTTTTAAAGTTTGATTTCCTTAAGTATGAAATATCTTTGTGGTTCAACTGATCACACACTGCTGAAATAATGTGCCATCCATATTATTGAAAGAACATTGTGTTTAAATGCACTTCTTCTAAACAGTACAGAAACGGAAAGCAGTGCTGAAGAAGTAACTCAAGTATATTAAGTTGTTGGTGTGCATGTGGCTTTTGCTGTTGTTGTTT
The DNA here is from genome assembly GCA_013397795.1 of Orthonyx spaldingii. Classification (NCBI taxonomy): domain Eukaryota; kingdom Metazoa; phylum Chordata; class Aves; order Passeriformes; family Orthonychidae; genus Orthonyx; species Orthonyx spaldingii. The sequence goes on from VZTJ01006620.1 coordinate 3,736,189, forward strand.
TGTGGGGTTTCCTTTAGATATTCATTTTGTTTTTATGAAATGTGCTATTTCAGCTGGAAAAGAAAGAAAGGAAATCCTGGGGCCTGAAGCTCAGACAGATGAAATTGGATGTACAGGTATTTCTTTGTTAATCTGAGTCCCTTATTGATAAAGTGCTATTGAATTTTGGTTAGCTGAGTATCATTCTGAAATCTTTGGAAGTCTCCCACCTCTGTTTATATAACTGCTTTGCTTTTCCACGCTGGAGTTCTTAAACTGTAAACAGTGTCTTAGCTGAGGAAAATAGTCTGGGCACCTTTTGGTGTCCGGGGTCCAGAGGTGTAGGTGAGCAGTGACACTGAGCAGCCTCCCAGGGCTGACCACAGAGCTCCGGCAGTACGGCGTCTCCAAAGGGCAAAACAAGGAGTAGCAATGATCTTACATGTAGGGGTACACATCAACAGGTAGTGTTTTAAACTGTGAAGAAATATACAAAAATGAACTGAAGCTAATACTGTATTTTATTATTGACTCCTCTGTTCGTACTGATTATACAGAAGACAAACTAAAATGTGTACTTCAGTTTCAGACTCAAACAAAAACAGATGGTTTGTTATTTTTACTGTTTCTCTGCTTGGCATCAGATTAATATATATCCCATCCAACTGTTTTTAAGTTGTTTGAGGTTTTTTTAATGCCCTTACTAGATAGGTAGATAATATCTAAGTAAGTCTTGCTTAAAAGCAAACCCACATCTAAACACTGATATATTTTAAACTATAAATTCACACATTCTTTTCAGTTCCTATAAACCAGTTCTCTCTACTTAAGTATGGAAAGCTGTATTATGCATTGCACTACAGTCTCCATGTCAGAGACTGCTTCATGTCATAAAAGAGTTGTGTCAAATTGTAAATTGAGTATATGACTTCACACTGAGAGATGAATCATAAAACTTCTCTTTCCTATTAAAAATATACCTCACATTAATAGTGGAGAACATCTGTCATGATTTAGGGGGCTGCAGGCAGAGCTTTCACAGAATGTTCCACCATGGTAAAAATAGACTCTATGAACAATGTATTTAGGCAAATACTTGGTATCAAATATTTATCATACAAGCCTTAAGTAAAATATTTAATTTATTATTGGCTAACTTTGCAATACAGTTGTTCATTGGATTTTTCTCTGAAGTTTTTAACTGGAAAATGTTGAAGGTTGTTAACTAGATCTGAAGCCTTTTTGGTAACCGTTTCCAACACCAGAGAACAAGCCAGTCAGAGTTCAAGTTTGCTGCATTTCAGCTGGCCAGCTTGTTACTCAGAGCTTAAATATCTTCTTAGTTTGTGCTAATGAATAGTTTTAAATAACATTAAAAATTGTAACTTGAAGGCAACAAATGTACTTTTACAAACACGGGAGCCAAGATGGTAAACTGGCCTTTCAACTACAAGGCCTAAATCATAATTTATGTTGCATTTAAGATTTTTAGTGAAATTGAGAAGAACAGCTAAATCTAAAATGATAAAAATGCACTGAGTTAAAGAGGTAAATTGTGTTTAGTCAAGTTTTTAAATATCATTATGCTACCAGTTCTTTTAAAACGTGTTGTGATCTGGCATCTTAAAGGGTTTGACCTGCGCTAGTATCTGTAAAGAGCTTTTAAATACCTGGCTAGGGGGAGGTTTGGCAATGTGAATTACTGAATCTCATTTATGTTCTTTTTAAACTTCATTTTGTATCTTATGTCTTGTTTTTCACTCTTAGTAAAAGAAGATGAATGTGATTCTGATGCAGAAAATGAGCAAAACCATGACCCTAATGTTGAAGAATTCCTTCAACAAGAAGATACAGCTGTTATCTACCCTGAAGCACCTGAGGAGGACCAGAGACAAGGCACGCCAGAAGCTAGTGGTCAGGATGAAAATGGTAAATATGTCACCAGTTCAGTTCTTATGAAATCAGTTGTACTCTCTACTTGACCCAAAACCTCTGCTGTGCTTAAGAAGACAGCAATGCATATACATGTAACTACAGAGGAGAGAAACCTTAGTTAAATAATTATAAGAGGATAGGATCATCATGCAAGAAACATTGCCACTTGATTTTGTGAAACAGGACATGCACTGGGATTCAGTTGTATGAGTACCTAAATGATAACCTCAAGTCATTGAAAAAAAAATGTAAGCTTTCATAAATCCATTCAACATCCTTATATGAAAGAACAGAATAAACATTTATTAAATATAAGAGAAGTAAAGCAAAATAGTACAGTTTTATATAAGAATAACTTAAGGACAGTTATAACATGTTTCTTTCCTTTTTTATATTTCTAAACAAAGCTCCCAAAAGGATCTATTAGATAGAATTTCTTTTATTGGATAGCTAGTCTATGACAGGCTTTTGGGTTTTTTTGCCTGAAAGAACAGCATCAGAGAAAAAAGAATATATGAAAAAATGTGTATGTGAAAAAATAATTGTTATTTTTAAGTAGACGTGGTCTTTTTCTCTGAGGAAGTTTCATGCTTAAGGTGTTCTGAGTGAGATGAAAAGTTACACTTTGTTAATTTCTTCATGAAATATTTGAAGGCAAATCCTGTTCAGGTTGGTTTTGCATTCTATGTGTTTTCTGAAGTGTTCGGCTTAGGTAGCTTGTGACAATTCAAGTATTTATGATCTTCCAAGAAAAAGTAACATCCTGTATAAATGGTTAGGAGTTGTTGTATTCTAGTCATTCTAAAAAATGTATGTAACTGAATAGATAAATATCATTGTAGCTGTAGTACTGTACTGGAGTCTAAGGGAGAGCAGTGAAAGAAGCAACTGTAACCTTTTTGTTCTGCTCCTCCGAGATTTTATGCTATCAGAGATTTTTCTTTAGAAAGTGCAATCGTTATTTTAAGATTTAATATGTGGTTGCAGTTGCACATATTGTCAAGTTAGTTTTACAGACTTGCCATATGATTTCCATGTAATCATTAAAAATACGTATTTATATTAATCATTTAAATTGGACCTATCCCAGTAACTTCACAGAGAAGTATTCTGAAGACCACAATGCTGAATAATAGTGGTTTGTGTTTTAATCATTTTGGAACAGAAAATGCCCAAGATATAGTGATATTTGGTAAAGATACATGCTTCCAAACTGGCAGAGTGGACAAGAGAAGCGACAGTCAGAGATTTTAGTGACTTTGGGAAACCGTTGTCATTTCTCCATTTGCTCCAATGAAAATAGAATTTAAGCTAATGTGCTTCTGACATTTCAACTGCATTGTATTTGTGCTGAAATGAAGTATTCTTTATGTCAGATGAGTTGAATTATATATGGTAAAAAGAGAATTGAAAGGAAGCATACTTGCTCTACACATGTGAGGATGGCTTCTTTTTTGGACAACTCAGCTAAACCAGGAAAAGCAGAAATGGATAGAACAACAAAAACCCCCTGTGCGTAGGGGTTACCTTGAATGTTACTATAACAAGTGTAAAAGAATCTATATGACAGAAAAAGTGGTGACTTTTAATAACAAGGAAAAGTGGTTTGACTGTACTTTTTACTGTTGCAAGAACAGTGACACATTCAGTAAAAATAAAGTTAGTAAATTCCACACAAACGGAATGAACTGCGACTTTGTAGAACATATAATCAATCTGTGCTGATAACTGCTGGAAGAGGTCATAAGGTAAATAATTCAGAAGTACTTTCTAAAGTACTGGATAATTTTATGAGTATTAATAATTCTTACAGTTCTGAAACTTAAAATGACACAGCGTGTACAAATGTGCCCCTTGTGCGTCAGAGCATAAAATGTTAATCAGTGAAGACCTTCCACCTTTCTCATGCTCAGCACAGTGCATAGGTGCATCCTTGCAACATTTCCTTCCTGTTTGTCTTCAAGCACGGAAGAGTAGCATGGTCATTGGAGGATATCACACCTATAAATTGATGGTTTGATCAAATACAGTAAGCCCTACATTTATTTGAACATACCTTTATCAATTTATAAAGAAATATTTTTTTCAGTCCTTTAAAAAATGAATTTTTTGAGGATAGAATGAGTTACTATATGGAGGGCTAAACATGTGCTGATAAGAAGGGATGGAGTTAAAGCTTCCTAAATGGTGACTTTTTGAAGTAGACTTGTGAAACTAATATTTAGCTTCAAGCTGGTTTCACTTTTCCCTGTACTAATACAGAAGTGCTTTATGAAAGCTAGCAAAATAGATTCCATAGACCACATTAGGCTCATATATATGGCCTCATGTTTGATCTCTCTACTTTCTGTCCTGCAGACAGCATGTCCTACTAACATATACAAATCTGTGAATCATAGAGTGGTTTGGGTTGGACAGGACCTTGAAAGGTCATCTGGGTCAAACCCCCCTGAAATAAGCAGGAACATCTTCAACTTTATCAGGTTGCTCAGAACCCTGTCCAGCCTGGTCTTGAATGTCTCCAGAGATAGGATATTTACCACCCCTCCGGGCAGTATTTTGCCACCCTCATAATGGAAAATTTCTTCTTTATATCTAATCTCAATCTACTCTCTTTTGGTTTAAAACCATTTCCTTTGTCCTATCAGCATATTGTGCTGATTGTCTCCAGTGTACACTGGGGCAGCCATACTGTAGTGCAGGAGGTTGCATGATACCTGTGGGAAAAATCTAAATTATCACTAATCCTTCTCTAAAACAAATGGAGCTTCCAGCAGCTGCAAGTTTTCTTACAGTAATAGGTGTAAATGTAAGCCTGTTTGTCGCTGGTAGTAAGTTTGGGACTTGTGTTTGTTTAAATCTGGTGCATTGTCTGTCCTGTGTAGGAACACCTGACGCGTTTTCCCAGCTGCTCACCTGCCCGTACTGCGACCGAGGGTACAAACGTTTCACCTCTCTGAAGGAACACATTAAATACCGCCATGAAAAGAACGAAGATAACTTCAGCTGCTCCTTGTGCAGTTACACGTTTGCGTACAGAACACAGCTCGACCGCCACATGACATCACACAAATCAGGAAGGGATCCAGTAAGTGGCGTTTGAATTAAGGATTTATTGTCCTCTGTAGCAGCGCTGTGATTTGTTATGTGGGCAGAAATGTACAGAGCAGGTAAGCTGTTCACAGCAGATTGTCTGTGATCTGCTGGTCCAGCCCCAGAGCACACACTCAAGCTTGCTGCTCAAGGCAGGCTTTTTCTATAGCTGTCAAAGGCTGAGATATCAATTCCTGTTTTCATTCATCTAGGTACTAGGGTTGTTTTCTGAAGTGCTTTATTACATTTACAGGTAATTTATTGGTTTTTTCTGTTCATTGGCTACCATTATATAAAAATTATGACTCAAACCTAATTTCAAATCTTTAATGAAACGCTCTCTTTTTTTTTCATAAGTCCTATTTGGATAATTCACAATTTGCTATAGCATTTTTGCCCTTAAGAAACAAATCATTGTGTTGCTTGAACTGTGAGGTACGGTTTTTAAATGCAATTCATGTTTATAAGACAACATACAAATAATTAGTGCGTAAAATACTGTGTTTCAGTACTAAATGAAGCAATAGAAAAGGCTAAAGATGTTATGAGCTTGTTTTCTCTGGTTGATGGACTGAACGGAGGGCATGGTTCCCTGGAATGTCTTCCATGAGGTAGCCATCTGATCACTACAGAAGATCCTGAGATTCTGTTCTCCTGTCCTTCTTCTTTTCTTTTTTTATCCCCACAGTGTCCCATCATCCATCCCCAGCACATACTTCCATAGCTTATCAGAGGCACTCTGAGGCTCAGGAACCAACTGAAACAGTCAGGAATTATCCAGAGCAAAAACAATACAGATTTTCCACCACCAGGTTAAAGAGGCTTGGAGATGTTTCCTTCTGAGGACGCGGGCTAGAAAGATTGATAGTCTCCAGAAACAAAACAGGAGACAAACAACAGAAAGATGCAAAACAGAATGTAAAAGTAAAGGTACTTCCAACATTTCTGGTAGCACCAAACCAAAAAGATCTTTTGTTAAACTGAAAGGCTGTAGCCCCAAAGTAAAGGAGATGCTTTTTTACATATTGGCTATTAACCTCCATCCTACAAAGTATCACCAACAATTTAACAGGCTTAGAAATTTATTATACATTTTTATACCTGCGTGTTCACCTTCACGGGTGAGTTAAATAGGTACAAGAAGTATCAGCCATCCTGCTGCAAGGATTTTGTTGTCTCACAAGCTTTGGAATAACCTCACCAGCATATTCTGGTGTGGCAGTTCTTTTTTATTCAAATATGCTTCCCATGAACAATTAATTTCTGTTTCACTTCCTTTTTGGCTCAGCTTCCACTTTAAAAGTTGCTTTAATCTTACATACATCTTATATTTCGAACTATAAATTCTATAAATGCTATTTATATAATGCTTTTTGTGGGCTACCACATTTCTTTTTAGTCTTTTCAGTTACAAGCCTAAAACCAGAAGAATAAAGTAATTGAGGGGGATAGAACCCCCCTAGGACACTCTCCCTCCTCCCCATGCTCCTCACGGCTCCCTTGGCTGCTCCTACACCACTAACAGTTGGTGGGAGGTGATGCTGCATGTGTTGTCTGCCTTCTCATGTGAAGCACCAAAAGAGATGTTGAAGTGTGAAAAAGTACTTCTTATATTTGTTATAATTTTTTTTCTCATCAATTTATGAAGCACCTGTAGGTAGTCTTTCAAAATTTCACAGTGTCATGCACACTGCTGAGAAATGGCAGTTTCTTGGAGGCCGTGGTCAAACCATCTGTGAAAAAACCCTGATATATCTGTAATTTCTGTCTTCCAAATAACTTTTGAGGATTCTCATTAATTAGTTTTGTTCTCTGGTGTGAGAGAAGTAGGCTTCAGTCCTAAGCACAGTAGACATTTGATGCAGGGATGTATTAGTGGCTAGTTATAGACCTTAATGCTGATGTTTCTTCTTTCAGTCCTTGAAGGAGTGCAGAAGAATATTCCTTGAATGAGTTAATTCTTTAACAAGCAGAAAACAGCAATTATGTACAGTGTATTAGAAATATATCACATATCACAGGCACAGAATAACGTGGCTTTAACAGTGCTGAAATGGGGAAAGCCATTTGAATCTGAGAAAACGAAGGTGAAAGTATTGCAGGTAGTACTTTGGAGAAGTGTTATGATTTCTCAGTTACTTTTAAAGAAGATCCTTCAAAGTAGTTCTGAGGAAGTCCCTGATTTATAAAACAATATTGTGAGAGCAAGAAAGCTGAACAGAGAGTTAGAAATATAAGAGGCTAAGGCAAAATAGATTTGGAAGCGCTACCTAGCAGAAAGCTTAAAGCACCTTATAGCTATGACCAGGAAAACAGGAAAATGCATTAAAAATTTGATAAGTGGGGTGTGGACTTCCATGCCTTGAAATAGAATGTTAGATTTTAAAGACTGGAGCAGAAACATTTCTGACAGATTGAATACCTGCACTGATATTTAGTATGAATATTTATGTAGTCCTGCAGTAACTGTATATATCCTGAGATCTGTTAGCTTGTATAATCTCAAGTCAAACAGTACTAACTGATTCTCGGCAGGCTTAAGTAAATCCTGACACGGTCCTCTGGACTCAGTGCAGTTGGATCATTAAAATGAAATGCAGTGAGTCAGCCACAATCTTCTAGAATATCATCTTCAAAGACTTAGCTAAACGGAGCTGAAAAGTCATGTGAACTAGCAAAAGATAGCTGACAAACCCAGGAATGAGGGTCAGCTGCTAATCAGGATAAGTTAGAGTGGAGACCTCACTGCAGAGCCCAGGGGGAGGCAGGAAGCAGCCCACCCTGAGCAGGGTGGGAGCAGTATCTGTTGAGGGGTAAAATCTACAGCTTAACCAAATGCTTATCCCAAGGGAACTGTTGAATTAGAGTATTTGGAAGTAATTTAGATCATCTTATTTCAGTTTGTCTTCTGTTAGCATTTGTGACATATAGAGGAGGACGGGGAGTAAAACAGTAAGGGTTGATAATATCGACAGCATATCTCATAGCAGAGAGTTCAGGCTTTCATCCAGCAACCCGCACAGCCACGGGTTCTTCAGATCTGCAGGTGTGTCTCACAGCAGGGTCATCATCCTGTGTTTTATCCATCCCTGCTTCTCCAGCACAGTTCTCAGCCCCCAGTTGTCATGTCTGTGCTCAGGGAAGAGCCCCAGCACCCAGTGAGCATCTGCTCCCAGTGCTGCCGAGCGCAGCAGGCCAGACCAAGGGGTAGGAGTTCCCCACAGGGTTTCACACCAGAGGCAGCTGATCCACACCTGCCCTTGGTGGTGGGCAGCCTGTTTGTCCACAGAGTCCATGAACAGCTCTGTTCATGAGTTTATGAAAATGCTTGCCCCAGTTACCAAAAACCTGCAGTGCATCCCAATAGTGGCAGAGTATCTTTTTGCCAAGTGAGCTCCACTTAAAAAGGATCTGCTGGGTTTTTTTTAATAAACAAGTTGTTTGAACAGAAGAATTCCTAATTCCTCCATTTTATATTTGTAGTTAAGCTGCTTCGACTTTTAAAGTGCATGTAATTTTTGCCCTTAAAAATACACATTCATAGATTTGTACAGTTTGTGGTAGATTATAGTTCTTGCATATATGTGTCACATATATATTACATATACTTACATGTCTGTCTTAACGTTTGCTTTTTTTAAAAACTAGAATAGCAATCAAGACAAAAACTATTTAGAACTTAACAATAAATGTTCACACAAGGCACAATTTAACAAAAATAATCACAGAGCTTCAGTGCAAATAGTGAAGAGGTTTGGTGGTGTGTACTTGGGAAATTCCCCCATATTTTTGTTTGTTTTGGTTTCATTTCTTGCATTTAGTTTGAAAATTCAGTGTGACTGAGAATACCTTTATTATCACTGAGCTACGTTCTCTTGAGCGATCCGGTAGCATCATTATACAGAGGAATCCAAGGCTAAAAGTAAGCCCTGGAAACATGTAAATGGAAAAATCAAGTCAACTGATTAAAGTTTAAACAGGCTTCTATAGACTTCAGTGTTTCTCTGTCCTGCATGAAAAATTCTGTGGGTGGTGGGCTTGGGGTTTTTCTTGATGTTTTTGCTTTCACAAGTAGAATTAGCATTCGTCCTGGAACTTCCTACTCACATAACATGTCAGTGTCAACTTCACCTGAATTTAGAAGGGGCAATTATATTTTGAGTTTGTTTTCATTTTTTCTTTCTACTGTACCAGATTTGTTCAGAAGAAATGCATGTCTCAGTTTTTACCTGATTTGTAATTTGTTTCTTTTTCCATATCACCTTTAGTCTCCTACAATTGTGGTTGATTCTTTTCAGGTTTGTATTGCATTTTCTCTGTTGCAATGTGAAAATACAAGGTGTTTCTGCAACATGCTGTCCTGTACAATAATTAAGACTTCTTTCTTACAGAGACATGTGACGCAGTCCAGTGGTAATCGAAAATTCAAGTGCACTGAATGTGGAAAAGCTTTTAAATATAAACATCATCTAAAGGAGCACCTACGAATCCACAGTGGTAAATAAATCAAGCATTGAATTGAGTACTAATCTTGCCATTTCTGCTCTTTATAACTTTGATGTAATAGCAGTCACGTAAGTCTAAGTTTAAAATACTAGTGTTTTCCTTATTTTTTTCCCTCTGGAACACTGCAAACACTGACTGCAGCCTTCAGCTGTGCGCAGGGAATACATAGAAAAACTCAAGAAGTTTTGCAGTTGCAACTTAATCTCTTGCAATTAAGGAAAACTTGACTTGTGGCAGAAGAAATGGGGGCGTCTTTCTGGTCCTTTTCACTTCTCTGTTTTTTCTTCAATGTTTGCAGATCATTCAATGTGTTACATGCCTTGCTAGAGAATTTTAATTGATAATAATCAAGACATAAGAACTGTGTGTTCCTCCTGTCATCACTCAAGAAAAGTCATATTAAAATAGACTCAGGACACAATTTATTAGAAAAGTTCCAATTTATAAGAAATGTTACCTATAATAATATATTTTAATATATAATATAAAAATAGGTTAAATGTGGTCACACAAAGGAGATTCTTAATTTCCATCTTTAACTCAGTATTGTGGGTTATTGTGAGTATTGTAGGAAGATATGGGTAGATTGTACTTGCATTTGCTGCAATAAAATGTGCATAGGTCCTTGTACAATTATGATTTGCATTTATTGCATTTTTTTCTTTAATCATATTCTTTTTTTTTCCATTCTGAAGTAGTTTATGTAGCTTCTGAAGTTAGTGGTGGTAATAGTTTGATGGAGTTCAATGAAATCTGTAATTGTCAAATAGAGAAATACTGGAACACATGATCACGTGGGCTCCATCCTATATCTACTACAGGATCACAAGCTTATTAAAGGAACCTTGGATCAGAGCTATACTCTTACTGTTCAATTTGCTAGAAAGTTTTTTTTTTCCCTAGGACTCTTTGAGAGGTCATTAGGATGTATTCATTCTGGTAATTATTGTTTGATGAAGTTACGCCGTAACCTGGTAAACTGTTGCATATGCCTTTTTTTCTTTTCTTTCTTTTTTTTTTTTTTTTTTAATCTTTAGGAGAGAAGCCATATGAGTGCCCAAACTGCAAGAAACGTTTTTCCCATTCTGGTTCATACAGTTCACACATAAGCAGTAAGAAGTGTATTGGTTTGATGCCCGTGAATGGTCGAGCCCAGTCAGGGCTCAAGATGTCTCAGTGCTCCTCCCCTTCCCTTTCTGCATCACCAGGTAGCCCAGCAAGACCACAGATACGACAAAAGATAGAAAATAAACCCTTGCAAGAGCAGCTTCCTCTTAACCAAATTAAAACTGAACCTGTGGATTATGAATTCAAGCCCATAGTGGTTGCTTCAGGAATTAATTGTTCAACCCCTTTGCAGAATGGGGTTTTTAGTGGTGGTAGCCCATTGCAGGCAACCAGTTCTCCTCAGGGTGTGGTGCAAGCTGTTGTTCTACCAACAGTAGGTCTGGTGTCTCCCATAAGCATCAATTTAAGTGACATTCAAAATGTACTAAAAGTGGCAGTGGATGGTAATGTAATAAGACAAGTACTGGAAAACAATCATGCTAATCTTGCGTCCAAAGAACAAGAAACAATCAACAATGCATCTATACAACAGGCTGGCCATTCCCTCATTTCAGCTATCAGTCTTCCTTTGGTTGACCAAGATGGGACAACCAAAATTATCATCAACTACAGCTTGGAGCAGCCAAGTCAACTTCAGGTTGTTCCACAAAATCTAAAAAAGGAAAACTCTGTTCCTGCAAATAGTTGCAAAAATGAAAAATTACCAGAAGATCTCACAGTGAAGTCTGAGAAAGATAAGAACTTTGAAGGAGAGACCAATGATAGCACTTGTCTTCTTTGTGATGACTGTCCAGGAGATCTTAATGCACTTCAAGAATTAAAGCACTATGAAACAAAAAGCCCTCCTCAGCCTCCCCAGCCCAGTGGAACAGAAGCTGAGAAACCCGAGTCCCCTGTCCCACCAGAAACTGGGGAGAACAACTTATCTCCTGGTCAGCCACCTTTAAAGAACCTTCTATCGCTCCTAAAAGCGTATTATGCATTAAATGCACAACCAAGCGCAGAAGAGCTTTCAAAAATAGCAGATTCCGTAAACCTACCACTGGATGTGGTAAAAAAGTGGTTTGAAAAAATGCAAGCTGGACAAGTTTCTGTGCAGTCTTCTGGACCATCTTCTCCTGAACAAGTTAAATTAAGCAGTCCTGCAGATAACGATGATCAAGCAGCAACTACAAATGTGAGTGAACCCCAGAACAGCACAAACAATTCACAAAATCCTGTCAGTACAACAAAATCTCAGACTTTACCAGGGGGATCAACTCTGAATGGTTCACACAGTAGCACACCATCTGCATCACCACTAAACCTTTCTTCATCAAGAAATTCACAGGGTTACACGTACACAGCAGAGGGTGTACAAGAAGAGCCACAAATAGAACCTCTTGACCTTTCGCTACCAAAGCAACATGGAGAACTGTTGGAAAGATCTACCATAACTAGTGTTTACCAGAACAGTGTTTATTCTGTCCAAGAAGAACCTTTGAACTTAACTTGTGCAAAAAAAGAACCACAAAAGGACAACAGTGTTACAGACTCTGATCCTATTGTAAATGTAATCCCACCAAGTGCCAATCCCATAAATATTGCTATACCTACAGTCACTGCCCAGTTACCTACAATTGTTGCCATTGCTGACCAGAACAGTGTTCCCTGCTTGAGAGCTCTCGCTGCCAATAAGCAAACCATTTTGATTCCACAGGTGGCTTATACATACTCTACTACAGTTAGTCCTGCAGTTCATGAGACACCACCAAAACAGACCCAAGCCAATGGAAATCAGGTACTTCGGTCCCCATGTTCCTACATGATGTATGTATGATGTATTCAAGCTGTATCTGTGCTGAACTAACAGAAAAATACCAGGATAAATTAAATAAAAATATAAATATAAGCTGTCAGGCTTATTTGACTTGATTGTGAATGGGTAATAGGTATTACTGTTGTGCCCTCTGCAAAGCTAGTTAGCTCAGGCAGCTTGAGTCCAGACTAACAGAAACTGTTGTGCGTGGACAACTTGGTTCTTTTCCATATTTAATCTTCTAGGACATTAGTGTTCACTATTTTAAAAACTTTCTAATGCTCCTGATCAAAAAGCAAAATAAAACCATGGCTTCTGTCTTTTGCTGGCTCTGTAGCTCTTCTTTCCCCACATTCAGAAAATAAAGTCTGGAACTTTTGGCTACTCCTTTCATGCTGCTCTGCTTCCTTGGCTTGCAGAGTAGCTGAATTCATCCTACACTGTAATGACACTTGAAACAAAATGCAGATATATTCTCAATTGAGAGTCAGGGAGATATTTATCTTCTTCATCTGCCACTCCTGTATCCTGGCCTGCTCCTCCCTGGGTACATCCAGATGTGATCTAATTGGGGTCAGTCCTCCTGAGAATCACCTGTGCACATTGAGGTAGGGACAGGGAAGAACAGGGAAGTGATTGAGTTTCTACTTAAATCTTAGAAATTGGCTGTCTAGCATTTTATTCTGGCTTCTGTATTGCCAGAGACTGAGGAGCCTTGAAGAGTTACAAGGTTGCTTATATTAAAAGTTTGAGACAGACATTTGAGGTAGCTAACATGTACTCTTTTATATTCAAATTTGATAATATGTGATAAAATAGGTGTATAGTGATGCTGCTGAGGGCAGTAGAAAATACTGTGCTTTTGCAAGGGAGCATCGGCACTTGAAATGTTTAAAAATAGACAATTATATTTTTGAAACTATTTACTAATGAAACTACTTGAAATCCCCTAAATTTTGGGTTAAGTAGTATTTGTGGTAGTTTCATGAGGAAGACGGTAGTCAAATATGCAAATTCAAATGGTAACTTACATGGCTTTTTGTGAAAATTTCAGGAAAAACAGTCTTAAGTTCATAAAATCTGTGAGGCAGCAAAAGGTAGGTGACCAACATTAACTGAAAAATGCAGTTAGATGGCAGATTTGCTCTTCCCACTTACTGAGGTGCTTTACAGGTCTGTAATATTCCATTTATTTTATGGGCCCTAAAATATGATGTGCCAGTGTAGGATAGACCTGGCCAACAGTCAGATTTGGATGTGATTAAAGCCAGTCCCAGTGAGGATTCTGCATCTGGATGGTGGCAGGGACTGCAAAGCAGAACAATGCAGTAAAAGAGTTTTTTTGACTGTGGAAGTCTAAACAACTGTGTTTGGCAGTTTATGGAATTGAATGAGGATAGCAGCTTCAGTTTATGTGAGTGACTTTTTTCATTGAACTTAACTTTTTTTTTGTGATTTTTCTGAAGGATGAAAGGCAAGACACTAGCTCAGAAGGAATATCCAATGTAGAAGATCAAAACGATTCTGATTCAACACCCCCAAAGAAAAAAATGAGAAAGACAGAAAATGGGATGTATGCATGTGATTTGTGTGACAAAATATTCCAGAAGAGCAGCTCATTATTGAGACATAAGTATGAACACACAGGTATGTACTAGGAAGAGACTTTTCTAGTCATTATTTCTTTGAGAACATGTAAGTGATAATCTCAACTGGAATCCAGTTCTCGGACAGTGTAGGGAAATGTATCAGACCTTACTGCCTGTGCTAAACTTTCTTTAGAAACCCCTGTTTTGTATATTTGTTTGACAGAACAGCAATTCTGTCTTTCTTTAAATTTGTTAGACCTAAACCGTAAATAGAAAAAGGAAAGTTTTTGCATCTGGCTTGTGGATAATCATCCATGAGCCACAGCCTATAATTGAGGATATATTACTTCTAATTTACTTTGCCTGGTTATAAATTAAGAAAAAACTAAAATTAAAAATATAATTTGGAAAAAAAAATATCATGTATGTATTTGATACTTTACATGAAAAGCAGTGTGCCTATCTGGCATGATGGAATTTCAAACTGAGCCACATTTGTAATGACCTGAAGTTAACAGCTTCAGCTATTCATTAGACATAGGATCTAACCACTAAAGAACACCCTTTTGGCTTTGATTTTTGTTTTTAATTTCTCATAGTTGTTCCTTTTGGCTCCAGTTCTGGTATCTTTAGAATTTTTTTAATTCCTCCTGCTCTCTTATTTCTTCTGTGATGTCTTAAAATAAAAATTCTTTTTTTTTTTATTGGTTAGATGCCAAATATATATTGGGTTTTGTGTTATATATTCCTTTCTTGCTGGCTCTATATGTCCTCTTTCCCCACATCCATAAAATAAACTCTTTAGAATTTTTGGCTACTCCCTTCATGCCACTCTACTTTATTGGCTTGCAGAGTAACTGAATTATTATATTATGTTATGTTATATTATATTAATTATACTTCTCTGTGTTAACATTTTAATGTTGTCTCACATATAAAATTAAAAGCATAACATACTTTTTTTGTCTTGATCTTCTCAAGTTGTATTCATTAAGGGTATCTAATTTCATACCAATCCTGTCCTGTCTTTTAACTCCTCCTTTACCTAACACAAGTGTTCTTTCCATACCAGTTTGAAGTTCAATGTAATGTTCAAAATCATGGAATCATTTAGGTTGAAAAAGATCTTTAAGATCATTGACTCCTACCATTAACCCAACACTGCCAAGTCCACCAGTAAACCATGTCACAAAATTGCCACACCTACACGTCTTTTAAATACCTCTGAGGATGATGACTCAACCACTTCCCTGGGCAGCCTGTGCCAGCGCTTGACAACCATTTTGCTGAGGAAATTTTTCCTCATTTCCAATCTAAACCTCCCCTGGCACAACTTGAGGCCATTTCCTCTTGTCCTATCACTTGTTTCTTGGGAAGAGAGACTAACACCCACCTCATTGCTTGTTTGGCATGAGGTGACATGGATGTGCTGGTCATCTGTGTAGTGTGACCAAAAACCTGCTGTCTTACTGTCTTTGTCTTTTATGTCTGAGCTAAGACTGCAAAGTTTTTTTGTGTAACAACTTTGAATGTTAAAATCAAAATAACATTGCTAGGCTCCGAATACATTTATAAGAGACTCCAAAAAAAAAAGACAATAGCTGGAAAACAGCAGAAACACACTGAGTGAAACAGATTTTTCATGTCAGTACATGTGTAGTCAGCAAGTTTTGTACATAAAGCATTTACCTGTGTCAACCTACATTTTAGAATGATTTTTCTTTTACCTGTATAATGAAAGGACTTGGTTGATTTTAAATTACTGTCAATATAGAAAAGTTAAAATGGTTTTGATTGAAAATAGTTTATGCAAGAAAAATGTCTCCTAGTTTATGTTTGCACTTTTTTGGTGCTAAAAGTTATATCTGAGAATCTCTTTGTCCTCCTATGATTAGTTTTTTAGGAAAACTTACAAATTGCTCTTGTGATTGTGACAATGTACCCTTGCACCTTTGTCCTTTGGGCTCAGGAGAGAAACTCAGGCTGATAATGTATGGAGTAGAACATCTTGTTAAATAAAATTTAATCAATGCTATTATGTTCACCAACAGCATTTTACAATGAAAACAAAAGTGTATATTTTTAAAACTTCATCTACAAGATGTCCAATTGTTGTGCTTTATTTTACAGGTAAAAGACCTCACGAGTGTGGAATCTGTACAAAGGCATTTAAACACAAACACCATTTGATCGAACACATGCGACTGCATTCTGGGGAAAAGCCCTACCAATGTGACAAGTGTGGGAAGCGGTTTTCACACTCGGGGTCTTACTCCCAGCACATGAACCATCGCTACTCCTACTGCAAACGGGAGCCGGAGGAGCGCGACAGCGCCGAGCCGGAGGAGATGGGCCCCGAGGTGCTGAGCAGCGAGCACGTGGTGGTCAGGGCGTCCCCCTCGCAGATCGACTCCGATGAGAGGGAGAGCCTCACCAGGGAAGAGGAGGAGTACAGTGAAAAGGAGGAGGAGGAGGAAGAAGAAAAAGACATAGAGGGACTTCAGGAAGAAAAAGAATGTAGGGAACTACAAGAAGTAGGGGATGCAGAAGAAGAAGAAGGAGCAGTAGAAGAGGAAGAAGGGAAAACTGAAGGTGACAAGAACGATGAAGCTGTAAATGAAGCGAGCAATGCAGAACCAGAAGTTATACAAAATAATGGGCAGGTGTCAGAAGAAAATAACGAGTAAAGCTTACATGCTAGGTTTTTTCTATAAGGAAAAAAAATGAAGTTCCTTCTATATTATACATGCTTTTCATGGAAACACAGTAGCCTGCATACTGTGATTTCTGTTCACTACTGTGTAAAAAAATATATATATAAAAAAAAAGAAAAGAAAAAAAAAAAGAAATCCAGGTGTGCCTGAACCTCAAACTTAGTAATTTTTCACACAGTTTTCAAAGTTAGGAACAAGTTTATAACATGAAGCAGATTAGAAAAATACAGTGACTCTGGAAGCAAAGATTTAACGGGTTGTAGGAAACCTGATTATTAGACAAGCATCTGGCATTGTTTGTTTTATCAGTA
Source organism: Orthonyx spaldingii (assembly GCA_013397795.1). Taxonomy (NCBI): domain Eukaryota; kingdom Metazoa; phylum Chordata; class Aves; order Passeriformes; family Orthonychidae; genus Orthonyx; species Orthonyx spaldingii. The sequence continues at coordinate 3,753,182 of VZTJ01006620.1, forward strand.
TTAATTTTCATTCTTAAGTTGATTAATTTTTAAACTGTACAATTGGGAGAGATTTATATGATTTTTTTTTTTTATGGTAAAACATTTCCTAAATCCGCTTCAGTATTTTCTTTTGTTTTAAAATGTGAGAACTTCTGCACTACAAAATTCCCTTTTGCAGAGACGTGTAATGCAGTTGCAAACAGTGCTTGGCTACCTTTGTAAATTCAACCTAGAAGGTAGCGGTTTATGACATTAGATGTTGTAGTAGAGCATATTATCATTTAAAGTGTATTGTTAGCCTTAAGAAAGAAGATGATAGAAGAACTGAAGTTTCTTACTCATGTGGTTAAAAATGTAGTTGAGAAGATTGTCGTTGAGTTCTGATTGCAGGGACTAACAGTGTTAATACTGGTAAGGACAGGAAAGTTGTCAAAAACAGTGTTTGTAATTGTGTTTTGAGTATGTAGTAACAATATGAAGGATATGATATGAAGCTTTGTATCTCCTTTGGCCTTATGCAAGACCTGTGTGCTGTAAGTGCCATTTATCAGTATTACAAAGGCTCTAAGCAGCCTTTATCCAATGTGTGGCCTACAATAACTAGCATTTGTTGATTTGTATCAAACTTCTAAACTATTCATGGGGAAAAAAACACTCAGCCATCAGAGAAGTAAGAACACTGGTATATTTCATTATTTAATTATTTGGTGGTATTTTGGGTTAATACCTGACTTGCAGAATTTCTCTACAATAATTACAAGGGAAATTTTCTAATCTGCTTTATTGCTTTATTGGTTTACTTTAATTTCAGACACATACGTGACATGTTATCTGGCTCATAAGTATTTTCAAATGTTAGTTATTATGGACCCCATTTATTAACAATGTTAGCTGATTTTTACCTATCAGTATTATTTTATTTCTTTTAGTTTATAGATCTGTGCAACATTTTGTACTGTATGTCTTCAAACCTGGCAGTATTAATACCCTTCTTACTGACATATGTACCTTTTTAGTTTTAGAAAACTTTTATATTTATGTGTCTTATTTTTATATTTCTTTATTTATTACACAGTGTAGTGTATAATACTGTAGTTTGTATTAATACAATAATATATTTTAGTATGAAAATTTGGAAAGTTGATAAGATTTAAAGTAGAGATGCAATCGGTTCTCTTGCATTGAGATTTGATTTAACAGTGTTATGTTAACATTTATACTTGCCTTGGACTGTAGAACAGAAGAATTAAAATGGGAATGTATTAATTTTACAATTGCAATCAATTCATTTTACCTTTACCCAGTTTTTAATATAAAGCTCTTAAATTTTGAAATTCACTGTGTGACTAATAGCATGATGCTCTGCAGTTTTATTAAGAGATTAGTCTAACCATAAAACTCTCATTTCCTTAGTAAGCCAAATTAGAATAATCTTATAAAACAGTGTTGGGAACAATGTTTAACATTTTTGTGCCAATTTGTTCCTGTATTCATGTATGTATGTTACAAATCTGAAACTTCATTTTTAAGTTCCTTGTTACATCATGGTCATTTTCTAGTTTTTTACCAGACTCCCCATCTCACAATAAAATGCGTCAACAAGTCTGACCTACTGTCATTATTCTGGTAATGTAGAAAATGCATTTAAATTCTTTCTATGAGAAGTTACTGAGACACAGTTCCTGCTTCCGTGTTGATCCTGAGTTTCAGTGGTACATGAGGAGCATGGAAGTGAAGTAAGGGTTTGAACTGTGTGCAGCCACAGGAATTGCTACATTAGTTCATTGATTTACCAGCATCAGGAGAACAACTGAGTTTTCAAAATCAACTATGTGGGTTGTTTTATTGTTTTTTTTTTATTTTGCTATACCTATCTAATATTCTGTTTAATGCTGTCTTTCATTAAGACTGCTTTTAAATTAAGTCCACAACCGTTTTCTTAACTTAGGAATAAGTTAGTTGTCCATGGAAAGGCTGGTGTATATATTGCTGTTGAACTTTCCAAAGATACAATGCCAACATTATAGATATATAATTTCAGTAACTGTAAAGGCTTGAAAATTTTATTACATATGCATGTTTACAATGTTTTGCAGTTTGAGCAAAGTTTACAGACTGTTCTTTAAGCAAAGTTCTGTTCTTTAATGATCCCTAAAATGGGATTTCAGTTGTTAATTTTTGGTGGGGCGGGTTTCATGAATATCATTTATTTTATATTCACATACCTAAGATTTTGGATATTTCTCAATCTTATTATCCCAACATTAAAACATATAAAGGATTTATCCCATCTATTAATCGTTTTACTTTGTGTGCATTTTGCTGTACAGTATACAAATATTGCACTTTTAAGTAAGTTTCTAAATTCATAGTATCATTGAGCCAAATATGAGAAAGCTGTTTTGAAAAAAACAACCATTTATGTTGCTTTAATAATATTGCCTTGTAATTATTATCATAGAATTAATCAGGAGGTCCAGAATTTCTCACAGGTAAAACTGTCTCTGCTCTCTTCTAGGTGATGAAACACACCTTCTTGAATATTGTAACGTTTTCCATATTTTTCATATTCCAAGATGTCTCTGGTAGTATATCACCCAGTGAGATATTTGTTGAAATGGGAAAATTTTGTTGTCTTTAGTATTAGAACAAAGAATTTTAATAAACCCAAGGTTACTCATCTAAGTGACAGCTGAATGTAGAAGGCCAGTAACTTGGATAGAGAGCAAAGTCCAAGCAATTTTTACTCAGGAAATGTCATTGGTTTTGGGGGAGGAAATTTATATTCATTACTTAGACTACGAAACCATTATTAACATTTTTATCTTTAAAATGGAGTGGTGCGTTGAGTTTTGCATCTGTTAAGCTCAGAGAAGTCTCTGGTGTTTGTGACCTTGTAACATCATCTGTTATTTGATTGAAAAACACGGAAACTGTGGTGTGTCTTCATTTAGCCGAGCAAACTCATGTGGAAGCCAGAGGTGCTTGGAGGACATGGTCGCTGCTCCCAGCCCCGGCAGTGAGATTCCAGCAGTGAGGAAGTTGTGTGTGTGTGGAGATGCCTGGGCAGCTGTGACAGAGTCCAAGCCCCAGGGGACCAGCAGCAGCCCAGCTGCGGCCACGTGGGGTTTGTGATTTTGTGACCTTCTCACTAAATTAATGGCAAAGCAGTTTCAAGGACAGTAAGTTTCACACATGAAAAAAAAAAGTGAAAGCAAAAGTGTAAAGCCTTTGGTTCTGTCTTTTGGAGATACATGAAAGTTGGGAAAGTGCAGCAAACATGAGATGTGTAGTTTTAATGAAACTCCACTGTGCTATGATCTGTTCTTCAGTCTCAAGATGAAAAGTCCGTCAGCTGCCCTGTGTACCCAGGCTGATGTCTGTGCCTGCTTCTTCCTCAGGCTCACCATGCATGGCTCATCATGGTGGCACAGCAATCAGGGACAGGCTGACAGAAAGTGTCCTTGGAATTCAGCATGGGACAGAGCACTACTGTGCTGCTGTGCCTGGGGTGCTGGTTTTGTTTCTGCTACTGACCCATCTCCAGAATATAACAAATTGCCAGGTCAAAATCAGTTATAGTTGCACAATTGTGACAGTTGTATGTCCTGTTTTATCAAGTGATATGAGAAGAGGGAAAATGTTACAGAATAACTATAGGAAGATTGTTACAGAAGTAAATACTAAGTTTCAGGCACTGGGATGGGAAAGACCCTGCCGAGATCCTGAGCTAATAGGAGATGAAACAGGAGCTAAAGGCTGCAGAGAAAACTTTGAGGAGAGAAAACAGAGAATACAGTGAGGATCCAATGAGAGGAGTAACTGCTCCTTCTCTTTCAGTAATACTTGTATGGCATCCCAGTGGTGATTTTGGTGGCATTCCCAAATATTCCATAGCCACATTGTTGTCCACTTGCTGGTTTTCTGGGTCACCCTATCCATATGTGTAATCAATAACACAGCAATATTCACCAATGCTGTAGTATGAGCTTGAATTTTTTTTCTTTTAGTTGTATTGAATTAAAAGTAGATAAATTAATGGATGCTAGAAAAAGAAATTAGAAAGTTTTGTTGCTTTGGGTGATCTCAGAGTTGCAATGTGTTTCAATAAATACCTTCAATTTTAGTAGAATAATGCACCATGGCATATCAACCCAGAACATAACATATTTACCCTAAAATACACTGTTGTTCAGACTGAGTAAAAATTGCTTCAACTGGCAACAAGTGTTGTATTCACACACTTTAGTGAAATTATTCTAATGCAATTATTGCTGGTAAACCCAATGTTAGTGTCTGCACAAGCAGCACTTTACTCATGTTTGTGCTGGCAAAGTGTACGTGGGATGGTGGTGGCCACCAGACTGAGTGGCAGTTTGAAAGCAAAGCTATTTCCAAGATAGAAAATATGACAGTACTAAAAGCTCAGTTTTTGCCACAGCAAAATGCTACTCTGGGCTTTTATCATCAAAGCAATGAAAGATCAGGACATGGCACTCCAAACCAACACAGAAGTCTATAACAGAGAAATGGAAATACTTCTTAGGGTACAGAAGACCATTAGAGGTGAAGGTAATGGTTTGAGGATGAGAAAAGTCCATTTGGTCCTGGAGGCTGTAGTGAAGATAGGTGATGCCTTTTAAGCAGAAGAGGAGAGAGAAAAGCGCTTAATCTGCACTGTGCTGAGCACTTCTTCAAAGTGTGTTCTTTCTAATTTATTTACTAAATGTATAAGTCTGCACACAATTCTCTACTTCAATAGAGGTTTTTTGATGTGTGTTTAGCAGTTCACAATCTGGTACTTTAAAAAGTTTTTTTTTTTCTCTTTCCTTGGCTGAATAGCTTGTTTAATTGTTGCTACAATAATCTCTAAATTTCATAGTGGAAATTCAATATTAGAGTATCTTTCAAGTCTGTGCTTTGTCATTTATTGTTCATGTTTTTCTTGAACAGTTGTTCTAATGATATTTGCACAGTCTGATTATCACCAAAAAAAATAAAACACAAAAGAATGTGATGACCAAATTAATTCTTAAAAGAGACTAAATAATTACCACCTTTGTTTTATTCCTCTGCTCTTTCATGGCCTCTGGTTACTAATCTATCACACAGTCATCTTAATAGTGTGTATCATGCCTATCATACACATTGTATATATATTGTGTCTAGGGGAAACAATATGTTATTATATATTTCATGGCTTCACAAAAAGTAATCTGCTTTTTAAAAACCTGTAATTAGAAAATAAACTGATAGTTGGGATTAAACATGAAATGTGCTGATGAAAGGAGCACGTCTGTGGCAGAATTTGTCCTAGTAGCTTGCCAAACATGAAAGTCGTGTAGTATTAACCTACAATTAGGTGAAGTTCTCCAAGGCCTTACCTCTACACTGGCAGATCCCCCAAAATATCCTTGAAAATTATGAGGACAGTGGCAAGTAATCTTTAGGATAAATATTTGATAATGCCATTTTGGTGTTTCCTTTGGTTTTCTGGTGAGTCTCAAATTCTTTGATTCTGCTTTTAGATTTTGACATTTCTGTATTGGGGACTGTCCTTGGATTTTGCTCATCTTTATGTAGACTAGGGTTTGTGTAATGATCACAAGATTTGCACTGTGTGTTAATTCAGGAATGGAGGGGATAAGTTATTAAACACAAAAAACCCTGAAATATGCCCATGCTAGCTCTGTGTCATTCCTGCTGTTCTTCTACCTGGAAATACTGCTTGCTTTTAGCTTTGGGTCCAAAGAAGGACCACAAGTCTGACAGGATTTAGGATGACTGGGTCCTGTTTCCATCTCTTCAACAGCACTCTCTTGAAGCCGAACTCTGCAAGAATATCATCAGATCTCTTGAATTCTGTGAAACTTTCCACATTTTTAATCACAGGTAAGCTATTGCAAAGATACAGAGGGAGCATTTTGCTCTTTCAGTGTGCAAGAATAAAATCTACTGGACTAAATTGTTCAAGAAATAAGTTAATCAGAAAATCATGTGAAAACCTGAAAAGAAAAAAAGCAACCAACAGGCTTTCAAGTTCCTGTATGCAAAAAGGGTACTTGGAATTCTGCCCCCTTTTCAAATCAAATCAATCTGATAATAGGAAAATGTCTCTGTGGACAGTAGTCCTCAAATTCTTTTGCCCTGGCAGAGCATAATGCTGTCACTGGTCCACTCCAAACCAGGAGCTGAGCTATGACTTGTACAGACTCTTGTGTGTGCAGAAAGTGTTGGAGTGAGGGGAGGAAGGTTTGACCCTTCTGAAGTTGGAGAGGGTTGTGCTGCCAGCAGCACGTCCCTATGAGCTGCTGCCACTGCTGGCCAGGCAGTGTTTGCAGTGGCCGCAGTGAAACACAGACCAGGGCAAATGAGCTCAGCTGTGCTTGCAGAGACAAGAGGGGCTTCCACCAAGGCAAGCTGGCTAAGCTGACCTCAAGTCAGCTTTTCTTCCCCCCATGCAGACAGCTCCAAAGAATGCCTCAGATGAGCCAGCAATCACATTTTGGAGGAGCTGGTGGCCTACATCACTCAAGCCCAGAGAAAAGTTACCCCTCAGTCTGTAAATTACAAATTCTTGAGAGTAGTGACTTGTGTTCCCCAAAACCTGGTATTTTCTTTAAAATCCTCCTTTCTTCTTATTGGCATTCTGGTCTCCCAGATAATCTGTTGTGTCAAGTACTCTAAAAGTCCTGAAGCTGACGGAGAGGCACTTTATAAACCAAAGAACAAGAAATTCTACCACTTGTACTTGTGATTAGTGTTATCATTTCTGTATGTTTCCCAGCTGTGATTATAAGGTGATTTTTCTGTCTTAGGAGAAAAAAAAAAAAACCATAAAAAGAAATAATTGATGAATGGTAACATAACTTGAACAGGGTTATTCAGACAGAGTTGGGACCAGAACTGAGGACTAATAAGGGAAAGCCTCCATTCTTTTACTCTGGCATGCAGTTTGTTCTGAAGGACTACGGCAAATGGAGCATTTCTGTGATTTTCAGCAGCACAGGGGAGCTCAGCCATTAGCAGCTACACCGCTTGACAAACGTATCCTCTTACACTGTGGTCAGAGGCCAATTCCTCAGCCCAACCAATGGTCTCAGACTTTGTATACAATTAAAGTGTCTTATTTGGGATCAGCAGATGCCCAAAAAAGGACTGGTGTGACATTTGGCTAGGTGTTTGTTTGCCACCAGCAATTTATTTCCAGAAATGTTCCCAGAAACCAGTGGTGTTTGTGCCTTGTTGCTCCCTGCACAGGCTGACGCTGGGATTGCTGCTGTACGTGAAGTGATGAGGATCTGTCAGTCTGGAAGGATCTCAGGTTCTGCCAGTGGCTCTCGTGGAGGGGACAGAATAAAAGCTTTGCTGATTCTCTATAGCTCCTGCTGGCCCAATACATCTTCTTGTTCCTTGTAGGCTTTTTATGAAGGCCACCTGTTAGGGACATGTTTTCTGGCTCCCCAGGTGAGACTCTGCCTGCAATCCTCAGGGGAGAGGAGTGGAGAGGAAAAAACACCTCAGTGCAGCAAATTGCATGTATGTTTAAAAGTACAAATTGTTTCATCCTTCTTTGCAGAAATTGCTCATCTCATGATTACTTATGTCAGTAAAACCATTGTAGCATCTGCTTTTTCTCTTTGATATTAAAGTATTCTGATTTTTCAACATTAAGGTAAACAAACTTAATTTCTACTTTACTGTAGTTTATTATTTAATCTAGATCTTATTGCCTCACCATTTATGTTTAGGGACTGATAATGGAAATACTTTTAGTTCACTGAAATCTGAATCTGTTTGGCTCACATATAAAACTAATTGAAAATAGCTGGAAATTTTGATGTAAAGAACTGCAAATATTTCATGACCAGAACCATCTATAGATCAAAGACTATTTGTGTTCCTGGCTTTTTAAACTGTATTTTTAAAACTGCTGTTCAAGTCCATCTTCTGCTCCTGTTACCCAGTTCTGTCAGTTTTGCCCCATAGACCAAATCCACCCAAACACTTGTGCATCCCTTGTCACTGTTGTGAGTAAATAAGGTTCTCCTCATGCTGTGGCCATTTTCCAGTGACTGTCTCAACTGCTGGAAAAGCAAGCACTTGAAAACACTAGAACAGGAGGCATCCTGGCTTCACTGTTGCAGCAGAACTGCCTCAGCCAGACCTAAGCACCACGGTCTAGTCACAGACTTCATTCTAAGCACAAATTTTAAATTCCTCTGGATTTCTCATGGTCAATACCCTTGTATTTCACAAATTAGCCTTTCCTATAATGCCACTACATGAGCTGTCTCCTGTAGCTTCTGCAGGGTGTTTTGCCCATCTTTCTGCTTAAGTGTTTAGACACATTGTTTCCTGTCGTGAAGTTTTCTGAGTGCATGCTGATATCCAGTTCCCCTTGTGGGAAGCTGTCTTTGCTCCCCCAAAAGGTGCTTGTTACCATCAGTGTCATGCAGCACATGGAGATGCTCTGCTGAATGACCAGAGGTGACAAGGAGTGAAAGAATGCTGCTGGATAATCTCTGAGGTGCTCTAAATTTAGGATAATTATATATTTCTCAGCCAAAAATGGCAGAAATAAATTAAATAAGCTTGTGAAATACCATTCCCTTGCTATAAATACCTTGTAACCACCTACATTATTTTTTGGCCTTGATCTCCTAAGCCAGTGGTATTTGTGAGCTGGTGCTGCATGTCCTCTTCTCTCATCTTACATTTTGACCTGATGATTATGCCTGGCCAATTTTGGTGATGTGTCAAAGACGTAAAATCCTTGCATGACTTGTGAAACTTGGCTGCCTAGGGCAGAGGACCAAATTAATGTCCTTGCCAGGCAAAAGCAGCTATTATTGCAGCCCTGAGAGCGCAGTTCTGAACTGCACCCAGCATGTGCCACTGCTTGTCCAGCCAAGAGAGGTAGGAAAGGTGAGAGTGGGTTTCTTTAGTTCAGTCACCCTCTTGTTAATGCTGTTATTTGAGAGAACAAAAGATAAACACAAAAGTGCAAGTATGAATGTCTAGTTAGTGATTTACTATTGCACTGCCTTTAAACAGGAGACTTGAATTATGGTGCTAAATATGGTGTCTGGCCATTATCCATATGCGACACTGCCAACAGGATTGACACCTTCATCTCCATCACAGGCTAAGAATCATGTTTATTTGTTCACTCTCCAGTCAAACAAATAAGGGATTCTGTCATGCAAAGTGGAACTAACCCAACAATAGAGGCTTTGTCTTCCAGGAGGGCCAGAATGGAGAGTGCTGCCTTGAAACCTCCTCGTTTCGATTGAAAAACTGAGCAAGTTTCATACATTCCTCATGAGTGCTGGAAGTAATCATGGATTATCCTGTTATTCCCACACCAGTGTGCAGCTCAGCCCAAATGGTTTAAGTGTGTTTAAGCCTTTCTCGCCATTCTCCCCAAGCAGTACAGGTGAAGGAAGAGATGGTCTGTGGGCTCTAATTGATTAATCAGCATGCTGATGCTGGTGCACTTCTGGGAATGCCAGAAGCAGATGTTTAAACCTCCTGAGAACTGTATTTCCAAACTCTGTGCCTGCAATTCAGCAACCATTGCAGTCAGTGTTAGTAAATGTTGCTGCTGCTGGAAGGGAGAATCCAGCCCCCTCTCATCCTCTGCCCTCTCCCAGGCTGGTACTGACCCATCAGGACTGATCCTTAACAAGTTTACAAGTAACCAGCCATTTTTCCTGGATTATTTTTCAGCTGAATCCGTTCCCCAAGTAACACTAAAGCAAGAGAAAGGAATGTTGGGGGGTGGATTTTCTCCTTTTAGATTGGTGCAAAGCAGGCACTGAATGTTCTGAAATGTTCTCCACTTTAATTTAAAGCTGGTGTACTAGTTTGAAAACAAACCAGTGGGAGATTGCAAGTCAGAATTATAATTTAATAGAAAAAATTAAATAAATGAAATAGTACAAGGAAAAACACTGACAAAGTTGGATACAGCCTGACACCCTGTTAGTCAGGGTGGTGGTAGCAGTCCAAGTAAAGTGGTTCTGTTGAAGCAGTGATCCTGTAGAAAAGTCTGGTCTCCACCTGAAGGTCCAGTGGTAGCTCTTGTCCTCTAGGAATCCAGTAGGCAGGGCTGGCTTGTGCAGTTCCAAAGCCCAGGTTATATCCAGGTGGGAATGCTTGGCTCCTCCCCCCTGGGCAGAGCATCTCACAATGGGATGAGATAATTCCAGTGAGGTAATTCCAGTGAGTCATGCAGTGGGATCTTGACAGCCCCTTAACAGAGATAACACCCGGAGGGAGTCATCAGGAGATAACTAACAGTGCCCCACCTGTTTTAACAGCTTGTGGAGATGGTAATAGAATATCTTATATTGCAACCTAGGACAGCTGGTTTCCCAAAAAGCAACAACCTGTACAGTTTATTTGTCCATGACACATATCCCAGTATCAGTGTTGGGAAACAATTTAGGAAATATCCTCTCATTGTAGTCAGCAACAGTAGCAGCCCATAGTTAAACCCAGACTACTGGGTTTGCTCTGCTCTTAGTTCTGCAGTGACATTACTTTGAAATGTAAGTAACATGTAAATGAATTCCTTTGTTCCCTGTATATATGACTTCCAGCTACTGCCAACAACTTCATTTATTTTGTGATGCAAGGAGCTCACTTTTGAGCTAAGAATCACTTCCTGTGCTGGTTGACTTAAAATAGTTCTTCCCCACTCTCTCCCAGTCCTCTGTCTGCGCTTTGCATGCTGCTGCTTTTACTAAAACTACAAAGCAGGCCCTGGATTACAGGTATTCTGCTTTTCTGGGTTTGCTTTATTCATCACAGGGTTTCTATATGTTCTGGTAGGTACCAGAGTGAAGCCAAGAACAATGTTGCTTAAGATTGTACTGAAGGCCAAAAACGGAAGTAAATTAGAAAGTTGAGCAGGACTCCAGCAAGAGCGGGCTGCTGGCAGCATGGCACTCTGCAAAGAGAAGAGTGGGCTGCTGAGTTATTGTCAGAGCTAGAAAATGTCCTTTGCCCTATTGCGTCAACCTCTGCTTTTCACTTTCAAGCTGCTACAAGAACAGAGGGCACAATTAGCTCCATTAGTCATTTAGCAGATTCAAAATCTGAATGGGTTGGATTTTCCCTTGCTTATAAATGAGGCACTGGCAGCAGGATGTCATCACTCTGAGACTGGAAGCTAGACACAGGAAAAGACTTGAGGGCCTGACCCTGGAATAAAGTCCAAGGATCTCTGTTGGGAAGCTACACAGTGCAAAGGGAAAATTAGGTGCACCAAAATGTGATGCAAATCAGCTGGCATTGCCTTGGCTCAGGAATGCACTCAGGCCCTCCTGTTCATGCATGTTCCAAAACATGTTTCAAGCTGCTTATCATTTTTTGGAAAAGTTCTATTTTCCATGTGGATAGTTGCATCTCAGATTTGTCAACTCTTTGTCAACAGTTTGTCAACAGTTTTTTGTTTGTTTGTTTGGGTTTTTTTAAAGTACAGGAGAAAGGGCAAGCATCTTGTCCTGTGATAAGATGGGTGATGAAGGTGTTGGTGGAGGGGTGGAGCACCCTCAGAATTACATATATTATGTGAAAAGAGGCAAATCAATGCTTTCAAAGGTGGGGTTGACATGGTTCTTTTTTTCCACTGGATTAGGCAGGCAGCAGGTTTGTGGAGATCAAGTCTCTCCTGTCTCTTGGGATGGTACTGCAGTAGAGACTACCTGGACAGAAAAGGAGCATGGCAAACTCTGCTAAAAATGTGGAAGAAGGGGAAGGCCAACCAGGCAGAGAGATGGGAGACATGGGCCTCTGGAGCCCAGGCTGGGGCTCCTGGGGCCTGGTGGACAGGGTGTCCAGTTGCTCTGATTAACCCTGTGGTGCCTGCCCATGGTCTTCCTCCAGCTCATGCTGGAAACTGAGGCTGTCCATGTGCAGGATAGGAAGGGTATTTTCTGCCTTTTGCTTTATGTTTATTCATGCAATTAGCTCAATGTTTATTTGTTAAAGTACAAAGCTTACTTAAATCACAAATGTTATGAGACAAAATACTATGAAGAATGAGTTCAATATGTATTTCACATGCTTGTTACTGCAGTCAGGTGAGAAGGGTTCATGTGCATGTAGACTGTAGACCTAAAAGGCTTTTATTCTTCATAACCAACCTTCTATGAGACACAATGAGCTAAGGAAAATATTACAGCCAGATAAAACTGGATGCAGTCATACTTGAACATTATTTAAGCCTGTTGTGCAATACCTCACAGTAAAACCACCAGTCATAAAGCAGCAGAATTATTTATCTTCATTTCACAGAAGAAAATCTTCCTTGGAATCAATTTGATGTTTCACTTCTTTTCTTCTGGTGTTTCCCGGTGAACTAGTGCTGGACAACTTGTTCTAGAGACAGGAACCTCTGTCTGAACATGATGGAGGCTGCTTACAACTGTCTCAGCAAAGGGGTGTCAGGCTTTGTACAGCTGTTTCCTCAGCTCACTCGGGAAGAATTATTCTCACTCCTTACAGCCTTTTACATTTTGGTGGTGGCAATCATGGTTCCAAGCTGTGAAAACCTTTCTCACTGGTAGTAGCAAGCTCTCTGGAAGAGCTGCCACTAAAACCTCTGCATATTGGGCAGGCAGGTCACAGGATTATCCTGGTGACCTGTGGTAATGCCACCACTCCTCACCTTCAGTGCTGGGTGTTGTTCTGTTCATCCAGCAGTACTTCCCTCACCCTGTTTCCAAGAGTGAGCAAAAATACAGCAATAAAAACGATATTTTAGTGTGATAACAACAAAGACCCAAATGAGAATAAATTGTCCAGAATCTTGCTCAAGAAATGGAGACAAAGAGTACCTGAAAATCTGGAAGTGGCCCACATTGCTTTAGAGATCACTGCCAGCAACCTACATCTGTGCACCATATGAGCAAGTGAGAAAGTGTCTTTGAGAAGGGTGTAATGTTGGTCCTGTGTCAATAATGGATCTAGTCCAAGGTACTGAAGCATCTGCTCTATATTTCAGTATTTCATTTCTTACACTTGTAAGGATATTTGAGAATGTGAGTATCCACACCAAAAGGACTGCATTTGAGAGAAAAGCTAAGATGTGGTCACCACCAGCCAGAATGCTCTCTGTGCTAGGAGGTACTTTGGACTCTCCTTCAGGCTATATGTCAGCGTTGGAATCAAATGATCATCACGTGTAGGTCTGTAAAGCTCCGAAATTAGCTGTGCAGAGAGCAGCTCTGTGATGGTTATTGCTAGGTGGTTAACTGCCAGTGCAGGAGAATTAAGTTATTATTGGCTCCCAGTGTGACTCCTATACACTGTTAATTCATTACCTGCAGCTGAATTGCCAGCAGAGTGGGACAAGTCTCTTACTTGTATCACCAAAAGAATTTTTTCTGTGGAGCCCTATCAGAGAGGCCCACAGGCCATTGTAGATGTGAGATAGGTGCATGTGAGAAGTGGGGTTTGGAAAGCAACAATTTAATCCATATCCTATACACTCATTCACAGAAAACATGGACTTCTACTGTATGTGACGTGAAAGGGAATGAATCATAGCCAGAGTTTTCCCATCCTTTTCTGTTCTGCAGCCTCTCACTGACCCAACAAGGGGAATTTTCTTTTTCTACATTTACAACATCATTTGCTATGCCTTGGAAGGAGTGAGAAGACCTTTTGTGTTGGGGTGTTCTCCCCAGCAGCACCAGCGGAAGGCAATTACGATGCTGGTGATGTTCTCTCCTTCCCTGAAGAGTTAATGAATTCCATCCTCCTATTGTTGCACAGTTTCCCCGGGACCTGCAGCAGGGCAGGATCCTCCACGCTCTGCAAAGGGTTTGCTTCCTGGTAACAGAGCAATCCATTAGCTCTTGTAGCTGTTGTTCTTGAACTGAAAGCTCTGTGCTCTAAAGCCCAGCAGGAAGAGATAATTAGCACTAAATTGTGTATTCTGGGCAAAATCCATCCACTTCTGCCAAGATTTCACAAGGCCTCAAACACAGTGGAAATATGTGTGGGGTGGGTGCTTTTTGCATAAATGTGGAAGGAAGTGTGCATGATTGCACTCCTGGTCAGCACGGCCCAGAAACAGGATCTGGGGTCGCTGCGGATGCGTGCCAGCTCCACACCCTGGGTGAGCTGCGGGTTTGGTGGTGACAGCTCCAGCAAGGGACGGGGGGCAGTGCCTGCAGGGACAAGTGGCTGCAGTAACATGCAGGGGAAATAACCCCTATCCCAACCATTCCCGTTGTTCTGCTGCCTTGCTTGGCTTCCTTGGGAGCACCCTGCTGCCAGCCCTGCTGGGCACTGCGCTGCCCTTGGTCCTTCGACAAGCTGGACTTGTGGGTGGAGTTTGGGAGTCTCTGCTGTAGGACAGACAGAAACGCCAGATCCTGCACAGCACTGTCACTGCAGCATGATGTAATTCTTTATCCATGCACCGGGTGCCCTTGTTACATGTGCTTTAATGAACACTCTGTTGTTCCAATTCTTTTACCTCTGCTTCACAGCATGCACAGTTCAGATGCTTGGCCACAGGCTTGTTTCCATTTCCCCCTAGGAAGAGTCACCTGAGTCCAGCTGCTGGTCCAGAACAGGTAGGTCTTCTGTAGGTCCTGTACCATACCTGGCAGCCCTGGTAGGTGCATACTGGAGATACCCATATTGGACATTACTCCAACCCTGTGTGTCCAGGCCGTGTCTCCAAGCCACTCGTCAGACTGGGGCTGTGACTAAGAGCCATCATGTCCCAGAGCTTGTCTCAGCTTCATTGCAGCATTTCAGTGCTAAACCATGCAATATCCCAGACAACTGGATATGTTCAAAAGCAGTTGGTCGTGATGAATGCCAGCCACAAAACCAGATCCTGAGGGGAGTCTTGTGGGACTTTGATCTGAGGAAGCTCTGCCTCAGACAGATTAAAAGTCTGAAAATGCTCTAACAGGTGGTCTAAATTTGCACTGCAAAAGCAGTCCTGCTGTACCAAACCCTACCAAACAAAAGCAGAGAGTGGAAGACATCACACTTCACATCACCAGTTTATAATGGGTAGGAAGAGGTCAGGTTTCTGCCTGACAGCTAAGTTTTAAGTTTTCCTCATCTTCCCATTTCCACACAGAAAATGCCCAATCCATCAGTCTTTTGTCTTGGATTGCATTTTCTAAACGTTTGGGCTTTCATGTGAGAATCTTTGGACCTTGACCAACATCCATTTTTCTTATGCATGATGCTGGGACCAGGACACCAAATTACAGCACAGAATGCTCTGGTGCCAATTAGAGCACAATAATTTCTTCCGTGTCTTACATGAAACACACTGGCAGGTGTGTGTGTCCCAGGATGGCATTTGCCTTCTCTTTTGTTTTGGGCAGACAATACCAAGTTTCACACAGTTGCTGGATCTCTAAAGACTGTGGGTCCCTTTCTGCACAGTCTGCACTGCCTGGCAGGTCACTCTTCATGAGGGCCACAGGTTGAGCTTGTTTGTTGGGGACTTCTGCATTTGACATTTCCCTCTTCAGTGTTTTTTACTGACATATATTTGATTTCTGACCATACCTCAGGGGTTTTCAGAATCAATTTGGATTCAAACCTTGTCTTCCTGTGGGAAGTGGTATAGATGACTTGTGGACAACACAATCATTTATCTTAGTTTAGGTAGTAAAAGAGTAGTGAATCCACATTGGCTGCATGAACTTGTGCTTGACAGGCTGGAGAATTAGTTTACTCAAAAGGCTTTAACACTTCAGATAAATTACTATTGGTTTCTCTTACATATTAGATGTCATAATGATTTGGATATTTAGATTAAAAAATGTGCAGATTGTTTGTTGCCTTGTGAGCTGCTCCCCTGTCCCTGGCTACAACCAGTTACTCCGGAACTGCTTTTTATTGTGCCCCTGCTGAGGACTGGATGTGATGTGGCCTGGAAGCTCAGTTTTGTATGAGGTTTTCCATTCAGGTTACTGGGCAGGATTGGAGATGTGAGCACTGCCAAGGCGCAGTGGGATCTGTAGGAGTACCCAATGCTGAGCAGTTCGCTGCTCATTGTGCCCAGGATGCTGAACACCATCAAGGGTAAGTCGGGCCTGGGGTGTGCAATCTCACACAGCTTGGCAGACCCTGGCACAGCCGGGTGAGCACAGCCTGGCTCCCTGCACAGCCTCACGGCTGAGGTCCCCAGGCCAGGCCTGGGCAGGGCTCACTCTGCTGTTTGGATGCTCCACTGTGCCATTAAAGCAAGTAGCAAAGAACTTTCTGGCATTCAGCTGTCAAATGTATCATGATTAGATCAGAGTGTGCTGTGAGGTTTCTTGTTTTTTTAGGTGATGCATGATGTTAAGTGCCAGCTATGGCTTTCATAATAGCTTTGGGCCACTGCCTTTGCCTAGTCTGTGCCAGATTTGTGACAAAGCTTGCTGGAACATTATTTAATCCTCCCAATATGACAATGAAATATTGGCTTTTTAGAAAAAAAAGCAGCCCACAGCCTGTTTTCCAACTAGTTTTATATCTTTCTTGATATTAAATCTAGACTTTTTCCCCACTAGTTTCCATGCAAGTGTGTTTTCATTCTCATTGAGGAAAATGAATTGAACTAAGAGGATGTACAAACACGAGTATCCAGCAAATGATTGCTGTTTCAGTTCCAGCAGGGCTGTTTGTGTAAAATTCCTGCGAAGTTAGACATTGAGTTTATTATGGAACTATGTTTTTTTGGTTTGGTTTGGGTTTTTTCTATTGAAAGCAATAAAAAATGAAGTTATAGGAGACTTTGCTTTGGAAAAGCAGTAAGAAAGAAGCAAAGAAGCTTGGCAACAGACGTGTCAGGTGCTGTAAGCCTGGTACAGGAGTGCTGTTAGTTCAAAGAACCTGAGTGTTACAAAATAGATGGTCATCCAGCAACATGAGAGCCAACACAGCTCTTTAGAGCTATTACTGTGGCAACATTGTCATTGACTTCAAAGGTGCTGCCTGGACTTGCAAAGGGTTATCAAGGCTTTCTGTGGAGCATCAGTCATGGAACTACTGTAAAATTTGTAAGGACTAGAAACCTCACATCCCTTTGAACATATGATCCCAAGTGCATCTCTCATTTTTGCTAAATAGATCTCTTTCCAGTTACTGATTTCTTACAGTGCTGGGTGGCTCTGGATGCCTCAGAAATGTGCTAAATTTTTATGAAGTTTATTTTGTTAATTCCTATACCTATATGCAACTTCCCTTCCCCCTCCATTTCCTAAAATAATTCCTGTGGGATTAACAGTGCCCACGTGTTGGATTTGCAGCACCTGCTCTCAGATGGACTGTGAGTGTGTTCCACAACATAAGCAATTCTGCTGCAGAAAGAAAAGATGAGAAAAGTGGCTTAACTGGGTCCTTTGTGGCTTCTAGAAACACCTCAGTCTCTGGACAATAATCCACAAATGAAGCAGGTGCCATTGGTATGACTAGTAAGTGACAAGATTTGTCATCATTCATACGACAAATCCTAATGAATTAATGTATGAATAAGGAAGATGGCAGGTCGCTTTAACACCCCCTCTGTGTCCTGATTTCTGTGAGAAAAGGGATGCTGCTCTTTGCCTGGATCCCTGGGACACGTTGCTGTCTAGGCTGAGCTCTCCCCATGAGGGAGCCTGCCTGGGAAGGGCAAGTGGTGATGTAGCTGTTGGCAGCAGTAGCTTCAGCATGTCAACAAATCTTCCCTCAAAGCCCGGAATGGTCTGCAGAGATCCACCCTCACATACACCACTGTGGTTATTTGTGCAGTAGAGGTGCCTCTTCTTGCTGCACCTGAGCTCCCAGGCACAACTCTGGCTCCTGGGCTCTGGCTGAGAAAGCCCCACCTCTGTCCCCTTCATCCTCCCTCCACCAGCTTCTTCCAGCCAAGCTGCCATTTGGAGCTCTTGGAGGGAGTGATGCTTTGTTTAACCCTCATAACCTTTTTTGCCTGAAAATTAAAGAAGAAGGGAAAAAAATTAATGCTTTGAGTAAACACGTGAAACTGTTTTGAACCCCCAGAGCTAAACTGTGTCTCACAATTAATTATATTTCTCTGCAAAGAAATGCAGTAGGTCAAAGGACATGGTGAAGCAATACATTATGGGGAAGCTGACAGGAGAACAGTAAGTTTGGGCTTAAGTGAAAAATTTTTTTCTTTGCCGGCTCTTGGTATAGAGCCAATAACAACAGAGCAGGAGCTGTCTTGAAATGACCAGGGAGAGCAGGTGTCCTGCAGACAGTGTTGGAACTACTGTAAATAATATTCTGAGTTATGGCACTTCTGTTCAATGTCTAATAAAAATAATAGTAATAATAATGATAATAATAGTAATATTTGCCTTTTGTGGGATGCACGAGCACTGAAATACTGTTTTGTTAGCAATCACTTTGCATCGCTGGAAAGGGTCATATGGGACCCCCTCCACACCACTTGGAAACAAAGAAGTGTCTTTTGTTCTAATGCAAGTTTCAGGTTTTAAAAGACACAGTCTGTGGAAGGGTCAGGAGCTCAAATCCATCTGAATTAAGAGATTTTCCTCTCTCCAGAGAGCCACAGAGGCATCTGCTACCCACCAGCCCTTCTGACAGCAGCTCTTTTTTTCCCCCATTTTACACACTGCTTCACTGTAGCAAGTTGGGAGGCAGCACAATATCCCCAGAACCAGGAGTCATGTCTACAGTTTCCAAGGGATGAGGTACTGCTGTTACAACCCCCAATCTATGCTACCTGCTCCACAAATCCAGGAAAATAATTTTATTGTTCTCAAAACCCTTTCCCTCTCCTCCCAGTCAGTGAAGAACTTTTCATTAAGTAAAAGCCCTGTGTACAGATCCTGAAGGGAGCTGAGCACCTGGAGTCCTCTTGAAGCCAACAGGAGTTGCTTGCAAGGGCCAAAGACCTCTCAGGATTTGACTATGTGGGCTTAACAATCCACCCTCTGACATGCTTTTTATTTCCCCCTAGTGTCTATTATTTTAGACCCTGTACTTGCTGCAGCATGTGTTTCTCCTCCAGAGTCATGGCATACAAAACTGCTTTGATTCCTGATACAGCTTCAGTTGGCTCCTCACACCACATTGCTGAAAGATGAATTAGAAATGGTTTCTCTGTGCTGCAGGCACGGCGGAGCACACCCGCCTCGCCCCCAGCCCACTCTGGGCAGGCAAAAGGAGTGAGATGAAAGACAGAAGGCCCCAGAAACTGCAGGGACAAGGGAAAGCTTTCCACTCAGATTAGGCTTCGGTGGCTTTTTGCAACAGTCAAACCAAAAACATTAAGTCCATGTACTGGTAACAGTGGGATTTATACCTGTGTTTATGCCAGGGACTGTAACAGTACACAAGAAGCAAGCTTTCTCCCTAAGTACATAACCTCACTGCTGGGTAGAGGCAGGAAAAAAATTACCTAATTTCATGTAAGTGAAGCTTAGACATTCCTCTGAAACGCTGAGCACCAAACATTGCTGCAGAAGAGCCCCTGGGCTGGGTTGTTTTCCATGAATGGTGTGGTAAACCATTGTTTCTGAAAGAGCAAAGGTCTCACACAAGCAGATGTGCTGCATTTAACTGAGGTTATATAGTATCAAGTGACTGAAGGGAAAAGATGGATTGATATCTTGGTGGTTAGTGTTATGGGGAGGCTTGATAAATTTTATTGAAATGGCAATTTTTCTCTTAAGACTAGATTATTAAGTAAGTATGGTGCTAATTGCATGACAGCATTGTATTAGTCATAACAAGATCTTCTGTAACATTTTTTAAGTCTCTTCCAGATGAGATTACAAATATGCAGAGGAAAACACAAAAAGTAATTCAATTTCACATCATCTCTGTTTGTTTTTTTACTGGAAAGAGATGCACTATAATAGAAACTTATGAAGACACATAATTTTTGCTAAGAAGTGAACTGAAATGATCTGCTAATGTGGATCCGCTAATGTGAGGGTAAGGGAGATAGCATGGGAGGAGAGATGTGGTCAGTGTCAGAAATCAAAAGGTAAGAGGGAATCCTACATGGGATAAATAATAAGACCAGAGAGACATATTGGAAGAATAATTACATCAAAGCCAGCCGAGTCCAAGTCAGTGTCACTGCTGAGGGCAGGGCAGGACGCAGGTGGGGTGCTCCAGTTTCCCAGGCGATAGATTCATCTATTACAACATTGCTGAAATCTGCCAAGACCAGAGCATTGTTGGAACTTAAAAGTCACAAGCCTCCCCAATTCTTCTCATCTAATATGCCCTTGAGCATAAGATACAAGAGGGAGGGGGGAAAATGGGAGGAGTCCTTTGAGTGGCAGGTGCAGAGGCAGACAGAAAAGTCCAAGTTGGAGAGAGCAGAAAAGATTTCTAAAAAGGTGACAAAAATTCCTGAGAAAATAAAATCAGTGTGGATCAAACAGAAAGCTGAAGTACTACCTCTCAGGGTGAACTGAAAAATCAAATCAGGGCATGTTAACATGCAAAATCTGGATGGAGGGCGAGATAGTGGGGGAAAAGGAAAAGAAAACCTGGCACAAGGAAGAACAGGTGGGGATCAAGGATAAGTTCCTTTCCCTTGTTTCTTGGCAGTATCCTGTCACCTTGGTGGGTGTCTGGTCTGAGTCAAAGAGCAACAGCAGGAGGCAAAGTGTGTGTATCAGGTATGGGGTGATGCTGGGCAGGTGTGGAGGGCAGTCAGAGCACAGCACGACTGCTCCCGAGAGGTGACAGTGCAGGGGATGCTGCAGCTGTCAAACCACACACAGTCCATGGAGGATGTCAGAGGGGAAGGAGTGGTTGGTGACTGGTGGAGAATTTGACAAACCAGAGGCAAAGAGCACAGCTGGAGAGAGGGGGAGAGAGAGGCGGTCAGGAGGGAAAACCTTTTCTGCTTGGGCAATTGCCCATGGGGAAGGCAACAGAGGGGTTCTTCACAGGTCGGGCTAAGCAGCTTCTTTCCATCTGCTGATAGAGGAGGAATACCCAGATCTCCACTCTGCTGCTTCCACTAATGCTACTTCCAGGCAGCAGGAGGTTTCTCTGAAGCAAATGCAAATACAGGGAGGCAGTGGTGGAACTGGACTTCATTGTGGGAGGTCATCAGGAGACACAAGAGGGAAGACCCAGCAGAAGCTGGACAGAGGTAATGGGCAGGGAGCAAAGCAGCCCAGATGCAGAAAGCGACATTTCCCTGGGACACACAAATTTGGGTGGAAGATGGAGGAAAAGAAGAGAGTCTGTGGGGAAGATACCTCTGGTAGGCCACAGACAGCAAGAGAGATTTACAGGAGATCGAAAAAATATACAGATATTGTGAAGGAAAACTGGGGAAAAAAAGGAAGCCTGCCCTGTGCCTGGAGCAGGCTGAGGCCAGCAGGGAGAGGGACTGGGAAGAGGGACAAGGTTGGGGAGACCTTTGATCAAGGGCTTTAGACTGAGGATTTGGGCTGAAAAAGCTCTGAAGTCCAGGCTGGTGTTGTGCCCTGAAGGTCTGTTTGTACTAATGGGTTCACTGGATGGGCAGGAAAAGGCTGCCTGCAGCCAGCATTGTGGCACAGGCTGTCACTGTTTGTTGCCCTGTTAAAGCTTTTACAAAGTACCTGTAGGCATGGAGCTGTACCTGCTTCTTCCAGAGTCACTTACTGAACACCAAAGAGAGTGGCTTTAATTCCACTGCTTTTTGTCATCAACCATAATATCTGCAATATCAGAACAGCCTTAAATAGGTGTTTTGGCAATATTTGAAATGTCAGATAAGACTTAAATAGGTGCTTTGAGTATAACATTTTTTCTTAGCAGTTTGTGCAGTGCAGATTGGTGAGCAAGTTTCATTTCTGCTTTCGGCCTCTTGTGGGTTTATGCATTTTAGACTCAGGTCTCTGGCAGGCTGTGTAGGAAGACCACTGCTCTTAGATGTCTGTGGGCAGCTCTTATGAGAATGAAATTATGCCCTTTTTGTATGACACTGCCCCATAATTTAAAAGTAAAATTCCCTGTAACATGTCTTAACTCATCATAGGTAATAACCCAACAGGAGACATAGTCCTGAATTTTCAATTAAATCTCATTTCCAATAAAAAGTAACCTGCAAATTTCAAGGGGCAGATTAAAACTTTGCTGAAGTTGTACACTTCTGCATAGTTCAAAGGTTTCTGGAAAAACTCCCCAGGAGCATCCCTCCACCTTTCATCCATCACAGTCACCTGACTGAGCGGTGGGAGGAAGAGCTGGGGATGGACAGGCTGTGGGGAGAGTTGCTGAGAAACCCACAGCAAAAGAAAAACAACGGGAGAGGAGCCAGGGGGACGGAGCAGCTCCCTCGCGCAGGGCCGAGCATTTCTGTTTTGCTGGAGAAGCAGGAAATGCTTCAGCTTCTGCAGTGGGACTGGTGCTCCTCGGAGTATTTCCAGCCCAGTCCCCTTGCTGGTTCCTCTTTTACAGCCGATGCTCTTCCTCATGCATGTGTTTCTTCTGTGCAGCCCGGGGCACTGGCTGCTGGCCCTGGTGGCTGTGGTGGCCCTGCACCGCCGCCTCCAAGAGAAGGAGTGGCAGAACCTGGACCTCGAGGCAGAGCCAGAAATAGGGAAGCCGGTTATCTGAATCACAGCGTCCCAGTTTAGCCTCTCCTGATCACATGCCGTCTGCTCCCTGACAGCCCCGCACGAATGTCACAGGCAGCAGCAGAGCCCTGCTCAGATGCTGTGCCTTCCAGTCACAAGCGGAGTCATGAGCTGGAAAAAAAGCAAATACAAGCTAAAACTGCAACATCTTGAGGCAAGGATGAAGAAAAAGAAAAAAAAAGGCAACACCTGATGGGGACGGCTGCCATGCTCTGCATCATCTTACATAAAAGCTCTTTCTCAGCTGTCCCAGTTTAAAAGTGTGGGTGAGGGTTTAATCGTGTTAAAAGTGGCATCTCCGAGGCTTCTGTTGTTTACCACATTGCTAAAATGAGGTTCAGTGGTAACAGGAAGGATTCTGGAAATGATTTGGGTTCAGATAACCAGAGAAGAAAAGAGAAAAGATTACTGACAGAAAAGGCAGGGGCCCAGACAACAATTATAATGGATGTACCAAACCGGATGTTTACGTTAGAATATATTTTATTGAAGGCAAATACGTTCTGCAGCACCATTTCTCACTTCTGTCCTTCTAGGGAGACTGCATTTTGGTCAGCATGCTCTAAACCCAGTGCAGGTGCCAGACATGTCAGGGAACTGACTCTATTCCGACAGCGAAGCTGAGGCTGGACACCAAGGGTCTGCTGCCCTCCAGCTCTCGGGCTGGGTCTTACACAGCACCATGGCAGGCTGACCCCACCAGCATCCCAATCCTTTGGGATTCACCCTGCATGTGCCCTGGCCATGCCTCCAGGATTCCCAGAGGGAAGCTCTGGTGCACAGACAAGGGCAGCCTCCACATGCTTGTGGGACCATTGGTGACCAGGACGGGACACATAAATCAGTTCACAGTGAGTCTTGCCAGCCATGGGCAGACACCAGAGGCACAACTCACTTCCAGCTGGTCTTGTCTCTCCATCCTTCCCTGCACCATGACGAAGGTGGCGCAGGGCTTCCCATGGTGTTTGGTCATGAGGATGAGGCAGTTCTTTTGCACTGGCTCTTTCTGGTAAGGGAGCAGCAAGCAGAACCCACAGTGGGCTGCCCTCCTGGGGTGAAGAAAACTCAAAAACCCCAAAAGGAAGTGAAACCACCCTTTCTAGAACATGGAAATGCTGAGGAGGTGCTTCATGCTCCAGCAGCCAGAGAGGTTTGAAGGGCAGCAGAAATCCCCTGATGTGTCAGCAGTAGGTGAGGGAGAAGGGGCAGCACTGCAAACATCAGAAGAAAGCAGCTGGCAGGCAGCTGAGGCAGTGATGAGGAGCTGCTTAGTCCCTGCTGGCACCAAGGAAGGGGACAAGAGACAGGGAGTGTGTCCCAAGACATGGAGAATGGCACAGTGAGGGAAGACAGTGACCCAGTCTCTCTGTCAGTCCCAAACACCCAAAGAGGAGTGGAGTGTGATGTGTAAGAGCTGCACAATAACTACCCTGAGAGAGGTCAGGATCAGGCTTCCCTCAGGAATCCCTGCAACAATTTTTCCCCATTTCTACTGTAATCCTGCAATTCCCCTGTTCTGCTTGTAATCTCCTCACAAAATGGATTCTAAGCAAAACTATGAAGGTGAAGTTTTCAATATGGGTTTCTTAACCAATCTTTCCTGAAAATTATATGTTATAATACAGTGAAACATTTAGAAGTGAAGAGGCACCTAAAACATAAAGCATAACAAAGGTTTTTGGTGTAGTGACCAAATTACAATGATTGCAAGGGCGTGGGCCTGAGACCCTAAGGCAAACCAACATGCAATATATCTTTTTTTTAAAAAAAGTAAAGGTAAGAAAGGCAAAGAAAGGGGCCCCTGGAAGGAATACTTTTTGCATTAAGAGATTATAAGTAATAACAACCAGCTGGAGAATGAAAGATCTGAAATTTATGTAGAGATTGTCAAGCTACTCAGACTCAGCATGCCAAGAAGATAAACCTCTCTCTTCCAGGTCAAGTTACTGCCAGGTAAATGATGTCTAAGCTCTATTTGTAAGAAGCAATAGTGACCTCGCATGGCTTTCTAAATTATTCCAGCAGATTGTGATCCCAGATCTTGTTATTACCTTGATGAAATAATCTAAATTCAAATCAGGCAGCCAGGTCTGAATGCCAGGGCACTCCTCCTGGAAATGAAACTTCATTATATGATGGGAAAGTTGGTGACAGGGAGTGGGAGACAGGAAATACTGTTCAGTCCTTGAAGGATCCTGACAGACCATGGACAGGGACTGACTCAAGTATTAATACTTATTTTGCATTCGATATTTTCAATACCAGTTATCTCCTTGCAGCTGACTTGGGACAGTGAAGGAGTGATAACCCAGCTTTGGTGTTTCCCTACTGAAAGTTTTTGGGCAGCAGTGTCTATTTGAGACAAAATTTTTATTTTCACAGTTCTTTTGATATAACAGACATTTGATTTCTAAGACATCAGTAACTGTTCCACGTAGGCACCAAACACAGGAGTTCCTGGGAAAATTCCCTCTCTGTTCTCCATGGCCCTATTGCAAAGCTCTTACAGGGCTTGGGCCAGGATCCTTGCAAATGGGAAACAGCACTCTCCCACACACTGACCCACAGCAAAGTCAGTAGCATTTTTCTATGGAACATGAAAGGCAAAATTTCCTGCTAATGTCATATAGTACTAGGGCCCTGGGGGCAGAGGCTTGCTGGGCATCCAAGGCCAAGATGTAGCAATGCAACTTCCCCTACCTGTGTGCCCTGATCGAGAAAGAAACATTTTAACAGCTGCAAAGTAGACAGCTCTCCAGTATAATCAGAGCTCACAGTCAGAATAGGTTATTCTGACCAACTGCATTGATGGTGATGATGTGGACAGTACTTAAACTTCCAGCCAGGAAGCTCATGGAGTGCTTCAGGTCAGTACCAGTGTAATTACAGCCAACTCCTGGTTAGCAGCAAACGTTGCTCCAGCTTTGCTTTGGTGCTGGAGCTCCAGATTCAGGGTGTGTTTGCACATGGGGCACTGCCAAATCAGCCCATGTCACATGTTCAACACGAGCTCCAGGCAGCCTGCAGCGAAGTGGGGGATAAAACCTCAGACAGGATTTGTAGATGCTCAGGTCTGTTCACAGCCCTTTGGCAGAGTCCGAACAGACACCGGAGCCACAAATCCACTCCGAGCAGGGTGTCTGCCTGAGGAACTGACTGCCAAATAACTGCTCACATGGTCGTAAGTGTGCACAGGGTTTAGTTTGTAAGAGACCTGTGCATGACTGCCCGTGGAGGAAGAGGAGAGGGCCTGAGGTCACCGTTTATTCAGAAAGGAAGATGCTGAAGAAAGTCAGTGCTGCGTGTGCAGCTTTCCACCGCCTCTGAAAAGCATTCTTGAAAGCTGACACTGCCAGTAATTTTTTGTTTTGTTCCAAGGTGCTCATACTTCAGATGGCGACATCTTGACACTCGCATCCATTATGTGAACGGATTGCGGAAATAACTCAGCTCTTACTCTCTCTGTGATATTAATCCCCAGCTGCTGGCTGCAGCACAGAGCTATCTGGGACAGCAGGCACCACAAGCAGCCCACCAGATCCCCAGCCCCTGCTGCTCTTGGCTGTGAGGAAGACAGAGGAGCATTTCCTAAATCAGCCTTACCCTGCTTCAAAATCTGAATTCAAGTTGGCACATTAGAGCTTTCCTCCTTGCTGTGCAGCCACAGGTGCTTGGGGTGAAATATAAGGCCTTTAACATGACCATTGTGATAATATAATTTCACATCATGGGAACCAGACGGGCTTCATTAAACAACAGCTCAAAATTGTACAAATGAGAAAGAAGCCTGCAAATTAGGATACACAGCTCTTGTTCACATGGCAAAACATCATTAGCTTTGAGGTGGGAGACTGTTACCTTTTACACCCTGTTGACTTTTAATGCTGGTGTTTTTAATACACACGCTGCAAGCTGGTTTGGAAAATACAAACTGTGGTAATTGCTCCAAAGCTCAGTTCATCATTCCTTGGAACAGATGTCAGTGGGGAAGGAACCTGCTGAAGGAGAAGGGGAGGAGTGATCGAAAGGGCTGGGAAGAGGAGTAGAAAACCAGAGCAATTTTGCATGAGTGAAATGGGTTACCCATCTGCACACAGAGAGAAGGCTGGCGGTGCTCAGGGCTCTGCCAGGGTGCCTGATACTTGCTTTTACCACTGGGCACTTGCACATTCAACACCATTTAGGAGTAAACACATCAGATGGGGATTACATCAAAGCCTGAAAAACAAATGGTGCCTTTGCTTAAGTGTTGCCTCAGTTTAAACCTTGCTTAGCCGTAAAAAGAAAAAGTGATGCATTTTCTTTCTGTCTGTCTTTCTTTGAGGATGGAAGGAAAAAAGAAGGAGGAAGACTTGAAGTGGAAAAACAAAACAAAACCAAAAAAAGCCTCCATGGACCTGTATGTGTGAATGCTGCCGAGGAGAGCAAAGATGCCCTGACAAAACAAGCCAGGAATGCTGAGGCCCGAGTTCTGAAACACATACGGTTTATGTTGTTCTTACCACAAACCAAAAATATGTTCCCATTTGAAATGGTTGAATCCACAGCTGTTTTAAAATCCCTTGGTACTTCTGAGACAAATGATCCAAGTCAGACTGTGCTAACAGGGTCAGTTTTAGAGCCAAGCGAGAGCTGTGACTGATGCAGAATCACTGCAGCTCCATCCTTTTCCACATCAATCATAGCTCAATGAAAATCCTGTGGGGCTGTCGGGCTCTCTTACAATATTGTTTACATTACAAGATGATGTAAAGCTCTTCCAGCAAAACTGCACTGGTGGATTATGATCTTCACTAACAGCAAAAGAGCTTAAGTTGCAGCTGCAGGACAGCACAGAGAGATGCGGGCATGTACCCCCGAATTTATATCCACAAAAGCAGTCATTAATGTTTCATAAAATACACCCATTGATTCATCTCTGCAGGCAAATTCTCTCCCTTTAAACTGCTGATTATAAAGCACCTTGGGGCGAGTCTACCTCCTAGATGTTCTATAAAGTAACCAGCTTGTATTGTCATAAAAGGCAAAATGGCTTTAATCCATTTCCTCACAATAGCAGTTTTAATTCACTCCAAGAGGGCTGGCTGTCAAGAAAATAGTATTTTTCTCAGATTCACACCTGAGGTCAAAACCTTGCCCTCTATGCCAGAGCTAATAAATCACATTTCTTTTTTCATGTTCCTTTTGAACAGCGAGGACAGTCTCTTGCAGAAAGACAAAAAAAAGGGTCTTTGCAGGAGCATGCACAGCATCGTGGGGGAGGGATGTGGAAAAAGTCTCAGCAGCATCCCATAATCATGTACCGGGGAGGGCAGGCTTGCAGCTGTGCCTGGCCTTGAAAAGAAAGACTCAGCACCTGTTTACTCTTGACTAAAAAGTCTCAAGTTATGGCTGTAATGCTCTAATACACCCGATTAAATATTTGCATATTAAACATACAGAAAATAAAACCTTTTTGAAGTGACAGAGAATGCATAGCATTGCAGCCTCTCCCACTCTCCATGGGTCCCTCTAATTGGTCCCTCTCACCCTGGCACTTGATTGCTCTGGAGACAGGGTGGGTTTCAAGGCAGAAATTCCCCAGGCATTCCAGTGGTGCACAGCAATAGCTGCTCACAGACAAAGCCCTGGCAGTTGCCATTGCAGGCACCTGGGAGCTGGCAGCCTTTTCCTCAGCCAAGGAGAGCAGACTAGACTGTGTCTCAGGCAGTGTCAAAAGGAGCAATCACAGCAGGTCATACCTCTCTTCAGTCCAGCTTTCCCACCATCAGTATCCCGTTCCCAAGTCAAGGAGAAGTCTGAAATCCAGAAATATTTCCTTGTACCTGCAGACTCTGCCTCATCTCCTAAGCCCCTGTGAAAGGTCCTCCTAAACACCACAGCTCCTGCTGTAACTAAAATCAGAATAAAACGTTCTCTGTGCTGCTAAACAAAATGTCAAGGTGCCAACAGAGCCTGCTGCCATCAGCCACCCAACAGCTCAGCATGCCACGCTTGTTTGGGACCACCCTGCCCACCCACAAAGTGCCCTGTCCTGACTACAGCAGATGGAATTGGGTCTTGCTGCACTTCCCAGATCAGTGTTTGAGCACCTGCACAACCCGTGCACTGCCGGGGAGCAGCCATGGAACTGGGCAGCACTGGCAGCACTGGGAGCATTCGTACCAAAGCTCTGGAGGCTGGTCCATGCCCTGGCCAGCGCTGCTGGGATGAATGCTCTGCTTTATGGCAACACAGTGCCCGGGCCTGGGGACAACAGGAAATGTGACCACACCAGCCATTTTGCCATGCACATTTGGCAGAGTCAGCTGAAGTCAGACCTTCATGTGGTTTCTGAAGCAGTCAGTGTCTGGTTTGATATTCTGTTGACATGGTTTGTTTTCAGTTGTGGTTTCAAGCACCGGCCTCACAAGTGCTCCCGCCTGTACAGAGTGCTTTTCATTTGAGAAGAGTGGCAGCAGGGGCTCCCTCAACTCACGAGCTGGGTCTGGACCAGCAGCAGGAGAACATTTAAGAAATGGCATCTCTGCCTAGGGTATGAACACTTGTTTGGGGCTTTCTAGTTCTCCATGTGAACTGCAACCCTGGCCTTCTAAGATGCAGGAGAAGAGATTACCAACTCTTGGTGCCCTGGTCATGCCTGGCATCCTTGCCAAAGGTCCCAGGAGAGCCTGAATGCACCACAGCAGCAATCCCAATCCCCTCACGCTTTCAGAGACAACCCTGCAGCAGTGAGTCCTCATCTTTGCACCCCCCAGCTCCCTCGCAGAGCAGTGTGATGACCACTCTGGCACAGCTGGCCCATGGCCTGGGGGACAGAGGCAGGTGCAGGAGGAGGCCCCTTTCGGTACCCTGTTTCTTTGCAATCAGTGCTGCTGTGGGCTTTGCAGCATCAGAGAAAGATGCCTCATGCTGAGAAAGGATGCCTGATGCTGCCCAGTCTCTAGGGGTGTTCCTTCCACTGCCACACACTGGAAATGCTCTGCTCCTGGCACAAAGAAGCTTTATTCTTACGGCAGAGACTTTTATTGTGCCAAAGGAACTTGTTCAGTACAACAGCCCCCTTTGTACGGCTGCTTCACCCATAAGCCATATGCAGTCCCAAGGCAAGGCTTGAATGCTGTGGAAGGCATTGCATGATCTCTCTGCACAGAGATACATTCAGCTCAAACAGTGCTATTTTTGTCTTACTTTTTGGTGACTGCTGGGGGAGACTCAGATGAAGACAATGGCAGGGAAAGTGTGTATGAGCCCCGCAGACACTTTATGTCTTTCACTTACAAACATGTAGAGAGGGGAAAAAAAATCGCTGAGTTCCTGATGTGCCTAATTGCCCAGCAGCGGCAGAAAGTGAATTGGCAGAGTCTGCATCAACCCGCACCGGCTGGTTCCTCGCCTCACCATATGTCTGCTCAGACACTCACGACTCCCCCGAACAAGCCACATGGCAGTTTGGACACTCCATAAGGGCTGTGCATGCTGTTCTAGAGGAGTAATCAAAAATAATTCCAAATGTTCAGTGTTTCTGTCCTTGCCAGAGACTAGAACTGGGCTGTTATGGTGCCATTCCATTCTGTACTTTATTATAAGCATTACAGATGTTGGGAATGTAACCCTGCCCTCTTACCAGTCACATTTTTCAACAAATTATTTAATTACAATGACCAGCTATGTTGGCATTTCCTATTGCTCTTTACAGACTGGATTATTTTTGAATCACAAAACATCCTTAATTAAGTTAGCCTGTAAGAAATGCCCTCTCTTTCAGGTGTTACTGCTAAATTACCTTGAGCTAGAATGGTCACAGGCTCTCAGAGGTCTGGAAGGTTCAGCTAGTCCTGCTGCTCACCTACAGGGTGGGTTTCTGGAGCAGCATAGCCTTGCCTACCAGCTGGCTCTTGCCTCCATCACACCAGCAGAAGACAACACTGCTGCGTGTTACAATGGTTGCCCTCTCCACCATATCAACATTTTACAGAATGACCTTCAGCACTGCTCTGTGATCCTATCTCATTGCACAGAAGTACCTCTTTACCATGCCCACAATCAACATAGCAGTCTCAACGTCTTGGTTCTTGCTTCTGGGGGAAGGAGAATGTCTGCAAAATCTTTGCCATTAGCATATCATTTTCATCAGCCCATCAACATTAGATGCTTCTGTGTGATGGAGGGTGTTTTGGTCTGACACACTCCTAACACTGGCAAGAGTTAATAAAAGTCTTGCTGTGAGTATTGCATGCATATCTCTCTCAACATTTAGTTTCCAGCAGCAAAAAGTGGACAAGTACATTTCTCTAAATCTGCTGTCCTGTTACAGGCTTAGTCAGGCAAAAATCTTGATTCCCTTCTTATGGCAATGAAACAAAAGAATTTTACCAGGAAATAAGAGCACAGATACAGACTCAGACATTCATTACTCACTGGAGACTCTACATTTTTTCTTCTCAGCCATTTTTATACCCCATGACAGTCAGACATGTGAGCTCCTCTTTTGAATTTCCTTCTGTGGGTGAACACTCCCTAGAGGCAGGGGGAGAGCTCTACCAGCTCTAAAGGCACTGGGCAGAGCTTGGATCTGGCCACGAAGTCACCCAGGCCAGGGCCTGCCCGAGGGAGACGGGGTGTGCAGAGTGCTGTGGGACTCCCGGGCCGAGCTCCTCTCCTCCGGCAGCTGTGTGCAGAAACACAGATGGAAATGTTTTCCAAGCAGGCACTTTGCAAACCCTCACCCAGGGGGCAGGCAGCCCAAATCCTCAAACAAACAGCTACCAGCTGAGGAAAAGTGAGCAGCGTGGCTGTTGTCATAGCTCTGGGCCCACCACTACTGCTGTGCCTGGCACCTCGGCCTCCCTTCCACCTCTAATCCCTCGCCGCTACTGGCTTCAGTGCAAGGCTAGCCTTGGCTGGGCTGCATTTTTTTTAATCTTTTCAGGCTGCCAAAACCCAAGCTGTCAAATGCAAGTTAACAGACCGAAAACGCAGATGTCCGTTGGTGACTGAGTTTCCCGTACAGACTGGACGTGCTCAGAGCAGCTTTTAAGGTCAGAGCACTGGTCGCTTTCACCATGCCGGTCCCTCAGCAGCCAGGCACTTATTGCCAGTGGCGTTCCCCGCGCCCGTGTTCCGTGAGCATCGCTTTTCACCCACGCTGGTTTCACAAAGCACAGCCATACCACAAACGTGGCTACAGTTTTTCAGGGACAAAAGCAAGGATTTAATGATGCATACACTTTGTGTAATAAAGTGCACTGGGGACCAAAGGTTTCTCAACTACAGTCCTTGAGACCAGCCTGAGGCAAGCAGATTCAAAGTGTGGAGGGAGTTTGTCTAAATGCCCTTCTTGCTCAGCTGGAAACAGAGATGCTCTGCTTGCTCACAGGTCTGAAGAGACTTGACCTGCACAAAGATATGGCATATTTGTGTTATTTGTGTGCTGCCCATGAAGAACAGAGCATTGGGGGCCTCTGGGACTTGCTAAGAGCCTCTATTTGCCACCCAAGCCTGGGTACTGAGCACCTTCATCATCAATATGCCTCGGATCTTCTCCAGAAGGCAATTGTGCCTGGGTTGAGGTCATCACTCAGCTTCCATGTCATTGAAACCTCAGTTTTTCTCCCGACACTGCCAATAAAACCACACACTCAATGAGCAGATCAGATCTGTCATTGTACCAGTGTGGGAGAATCCTGTTAATTTTTTCCTAATGAATGTAGCAGTCTGCCCTACACCTTCCCTGCTGGCTTACCTATTCCATTTGCTGCAGATTCTGTTCAGGACAGCAAAGCCTTTGAAAGCAGTGTGTGTCAGAACTGAGATAGGCTTGTGCATGGGCCACCACAGTGAGTCCTGGGCAGGGTGACCTGATGAAGCTTTAATACGGGATAAACTGCAATAATAAAAGCACAACCTAATTGTTGGAATCAAACCATTTCTGCCAAGGCCACCCAAGCTGGTCACTTCAGGGGCTCTTGAGCTGTAAGTGAAAGGCATATTTTTTGTGTCAAACTGCCAGAGTGAAATCTGATTTCTGAGACACTCACCCACAAAATTATCCCTGAGAAGCCACAGCTCATTTTCAACAGTGTCAGGGAAACTCAGAACTGCATAAATATTAAAGAAATGATCAATAAAGTGAAGCAAAAATAAAGTGAATACAATCATTCCCTGCAATATTGTATTAAGTTATTTTGTTCTCTGTTACTCTAGTCCCAGCTACTTTAAGATGAGGTAGTGAGTCTGAGTTAAGTATTTGGGATGCATTTCCAGACAGGTGCATTGTTTCTTAAATTTTTTTTTGCTTTTGTCTGAAACATAAAGAATGGGCCACTGCCAGAGGCAGGGTACCAGGCTTGACAGACCAGTGGTCTGATCAAGTCTGGCATATCCTTTGTTCTTCTGTTCCAATTTAATGCCTGCTGGGAGTGAATTCCAGTCATGTGGGGATGTTTTTGCCAATGAATATTTACCAACATCCTGACTACCCTGGGAATACAGTTAAAAAACTAACTCCCAGGGAAGTGAACACATACTAGAATAAACACTTACAGATAAGCCATGAGGTTATTTCTTCAGCACTGAAGTGAACAACATCTGGTTCAATTCCCATATACATTTAAGACTAAACTGACACAAAGGCACATACTCCATGTGTCATTGTTACTAGACCTGGATTTTTAGGCCTTTTATAAGTACGTGGATTGTGTTTAAAGAATATGTTATTTTTAAAACCCATTGCATCCTTGCAGTCCAGGAGTCAAATAGGCAGGTGGTAATCTGATTTCCTTAACTACAGAGAAAGTAACTTGGTAAAAACACAGGATTTGTGCAGCTAACACAGTTCCTAAGTAGTATCAGGAACTCTTCCAACATATTGAGTCCATGGATATGTCTGTACCTCTCATCTTTATCAACTGCTTTCTCAGTCATGGTTTGAGGATCAGTTGATGTTTCTCTGTGAGAACTGGTTGATGATGCAATATGTCTTCTACCTCTCTTCTAATCGTTAAGCTTCATTAAAACAGGCAAAAAACCAATAATACTCTTCCCTGGTGTCACATGGAAGAGCAGGTAATTGCAGCAGCTATGGGAATGACATGTCAGTAGCAGAAGAAGATGAAGTGGTTTCTGTGACCATATGAAATGGTAGATGTTGTCACTGTTGTCACTGTCCAACCAGTTGATGAATTTCAACCACCACACTGCATTTTTTCGTCTCTTGAAACAGCATCAAAGGCAGACAAATGTGAACTCTTTCTGGCCCCAAACACCTCAAGTGAAACCTGTGAGATCAGAGGGCATCTAAGGTCTTCTTCCCTACATGAAGTTCACAAGAAACACACCTGCAGAGGAGCTTTGTAGCACAACTCTGCTAACACAGTGGCTGGGAGAACTCTAGAAGTACAGAGCTGCCCTGGCTTATGTGGTGTTCAACAAAATAGTGCTGGCATCCTCAACATTCATCTGCTTAAAATTACAAAATTTTACAGTAGTCCACAACAAGGATGGAAGACTTTTGAATTTTAAGTCTGTTACATGGCATTTGCTCATCTTTTCTGGCATTTCTCTGTAAGAAGAAGGGTTAGAAAGTTGGTGGGGAGTTTTGTATAAATTTTAGTTTGTTTTTCACTAAAAACATCCTGTAAACCCTTGTTGAAGAGCCTATGGCTTCAAGAAAAAAGAAATCAAAACCTCACCATGAAAGCTCTGGTGCTGGCGGCACAAATGCTCTGTTCTGCTCTGTGATGTTGACCTGGTGTCCCGCACACAAATCCCCAGTCTCTAGAGGGGAGAGAGTTTCACCTTCCTGCTTTCATGTGCAAAATGATGGCAGAGTCAGGATTTTCTCAGATGGAAGCTGTTTGGGGCAGAGAGGGATCTAGTGTTGCCAGTTTCACCTTGACTCACAGCACTTTGGAGCTCTAATAAAACCCAGGTTCTCGGAAGAGCGTGCCTGTTCCCATGCATGCCTTTGCTGGCACTGACCTTCTCCCTGCCCATGCAAGACCTCACCACAGGTATGGAATGAGCAACAGCTCTGAGGACCTTCTTCTTCTTCCTCCTGCCTTATTTGGGCCTCACATGCTCGACTAGTGAATATCTGCATCTCATCAGTGAGAGCAAATGGGCAGCACAAGCGAGTTGTGAGTGAGCAGCCTGACATGGGAATGCACATTTGCACCTCCTCTAGTCCTGGCTAATTTGGGATGGCATGGATCTGATTGTGCTGGAAGGAGTCAGACAGAACTCCAATATTTATACAGGTCACCACATAACCACAAGAAAAGTAGGACAGACAATTTTGCATTAACCTCTAATGTTAAGTACTTAATCAACAACTTAAATATTCTTCAAATTCCCAGCTTGACTGACAGCATCTGAATAGCTTTCTGCAAATTAAGTGGGCTTAAATTTAAGCACATTAGGGCTCTCTAGTTAGTATTGACAGTCATAACCAGGGCTTCAGCTATGCATATTTATGCTACAACACAGATAGGGTGTTCAGTCTAGATTTGGAGGATTTAGGAAATTTTAGAGTTCCAAAAATAAATGTAATGGAACAAAGTATCAGAAATATGACATATGCTCTAGTGCACGATTTGCAAGAAACTGTAGGTCTGTTCCTTTGACAGCATTATCATTGCCAGAAAATACTAAGTCCTAAAAAAAGTGTCAACTATAATTTGCAAATACTAAGCCACATTCCTCGGTCATTCCTTTCCAGGGCAGCCTGTCTACTCTGTATCCGTTCAGGATGCTTCTCTCTTTTTAGTGCCAGAGAGTCTCAGAGTATTAAATGTACATATCTTCATCATCCTTGCAAGGCAGC
This sequence comes from Orthonyx spaldingii, assembly GCA_013397795.1. Lineage (NCBI taxonomy): Eukaryota > Metazoa > Chordata > Aves > Passeriformes > Orthonychidae > Orthonyx > Orthonyx spaldingii. The sequence continues at coordinate 3,788,597 of VZTJ01006620.1, forward strand.
AAAGTGCTGTCACCAGTCTTTAAAAGATGGGGAACATGAGCCTTTGGCTTGCCCACAGTCTCTGAGGTAAAGCAAGGAATAGAAAGACTGTTTCCAAATCCTGGTTTCCCTTTCATCTTTCCTACTGGGTGGCTGAGCTGTTTAAGGCTGCAGCTTTTAATGTGTAGGTCTGCTGGTGAGAAGTGCAGATGAAAGCAGTGGTTCCCCTTCAGCCACAGCAGTCTGGCTTCATGCTACTGGCTGAAAAAACGAAGTCCATACGCTTGTCAGAACAGGCAACCCCTCTGTTTTTATACAGTGCTCAACAAATAATAGGCAATTTGCAAACCATTAATATTTTGTACCTGTTATTCCATACTTTGCCTGTAATTTCCTCAGGTGCCTTGAGTGTAACTGTTATTTTTTTCATTTCCAAAGGGGTGAAATCAGAAGTCCTGCTTACATGGATACAGCTTTTTGGCACATCTTCCACACCATTAAGAACAATGCTCGTAACTACCAGCAGAAAGGAACTGTACAAGGGCTTTATAGAGCTTGTGAAGGCTGGTTTTAGTGCTTCTTACTCAGTTCCAACTTGTCAGGAGATATAGTTCTGACTTAAACACTTAAACACATGATTAAATGCTGCCTCCACAGTGGTTTTCAAAGTCTATTTTTTAGCATTGTTTAAACAGAACCTGAATTATAAACAGTTGCTTAGTCTTTCTCTCTTTCCCCCACCCCAAAATTGCATAAATATTTGATATTTACTACATCTCAAAGCCTAAACCTTGCCATATGGGACATGTAGGCTGAGAGATTGTGAAAAGAACTGTATGAATAACGATTTTTTTTTTTTAATCTGACAGCCAAAACTGTTACAAAAGAGTGAACTCCCAAATAATTTCCTCAGGCCAAAGATAAAGGTAGGGATTTCTGTTTTCTTTCTGAATTACCTGCCCTTACCATTATGTTAAGCATAATTCAAGGTTAAATAAAAATAAAAAATGTTGACTTTTTTTAATACGTAAATGAGTTATCTAGGAGTTTCAAAGCTCCCTTCCTGTTTTGGGGCAGCCTGTTGTGGTCCAGCCCAGGTCGTTTGCTGTTCACACTTATGAACAGATTTGATTGTCCTGCAAATTTCTGGACCATCCAGCTTAGCAAAGGCAGCTGCTGCAGCCTGGGCTGAACAACACTGCTCAGAGGAAGGCTCTACTTATTGAACCACTTGTATGGCAGTAGCTGTTTTCTCCTGCAACAGTTCCTTAGAAGTCTAGCAGGGCAAGTTGCCTCTTAGGCCAAAGTTAGGTGCTATAAAAAGCAGCAGCTTTTATCATATTATTATATGGAAACAATTGTACAGCAATCCTTAAAACATAAAGTCATGTCATCAATCTCTGTATTCAGTGTGTCACTGAGAAAATGAAAGACTTTAGGTAAAGACCTATTAGACACTTTGAATAAATACCATTTTGTGTTTTCAGAAGTGCCAAGTACACGCTCTGCCAGCATCTCTGAAAATGCTAACGGCATCTTTTTTGTCTTTTTTTCCCCATATATATATTTAGAATTAAAAGAAGCTGGTACTTTGTGCATGATGCAAAAATACCAAACTTAAGATATCTCTTTGGAGGAAAGAAAAACCAGCAGGCTTCAGGGGTGGCCCACTTGGGTGGCAGACTTGGCACGAATGAGAGGTAGAGGCAGATCACATCCCTTATCCCAGTCATGCTTGCTTGAATCAAAGAGCTCTGCAAGATCTGCCTCGGAGGGGACAGCTTTGGTAGAGAAAAAGAACATTTACTAATGTATCTGTTAGCTGCCATTAGCAGGAAACCAGGTGTAGACTGTGTGAATATTTTAAGTCTAATTTAATTTGGCTCTGGGATTAGGTGTATGCTATTTATAAGCAAGCAATGCCAAGTGATTCCTCAGGTCTTGCAGCAGGTGGGAGCTTATTTAGCGTGGAGTCAGGGAGCACTGTGCACACTGCAGGGTGAAGCTGGAGCTCTCTGTGGCTGGCACTGCCAAAACTCAGCATATAGAGAGGAGATTTACGTTGTCTAACCAACCGAGTGGTGATTAACAGGCAAAGCATGTGCGTCCCCTCGGCTTTGTAATCACAGCCCTGAGAAACCACACAACCTTTTGTGCTGAACGACATTTGCATGAGGTGAGGACAAGTGGTTTGTTCTTGCTTTAGGGCTCTCCCTGGTAAAGGAGAGGTTTGGTATCTTCCTCTGGACACAAAGAGCCATTCCCAACCATCCTGGCAGACGGCTGTGGCCAGGAGCTGTGCAGCACCAGCGATGCTGGTGAGCAGAGGCCAGGCTCAGTGTGTTCTGCACACAGTTTGCTTTACTAGCTAGATACTGAATTTTATTGGCTACATGGCCCTAAAAAAGTTTCTAGAGCGGTGAAATATTGTCAGAGATAGGAACAGGGTATTTAACCCATCAGATTTGGACCAGCTGCAACTTCTTTCGTGGGGGACAGAGTTGGTCCCAGCAAAAACCCTCAAAATCTGGATAAAAAGTGCTATAGGGAATGGCTGAAATCAGGTGAAACTGTCAGCTCAGTTAGTGATTCTTATTTCCCATACCCCTTGGTTGTTAAAAATTTCACAGCGCAGTCTGATGGCAAAGGGATTGATAAAATATATAATGTCATTTTGTTCTCCTGCTTACTGTCTAATATTACATTATTGTAACAATAAATCCTTCAGATGGAGCAGGCCGCATTCCCCAGACATTCAGTCACGGCAACCCTACACTTCTGTCTGTCTGAAACATGACGGGCACCCAGAAAAGCTGTCTGCAAGTGGCAGGAAGTTTGTCCTGGTTGCCCCAGCACTGCCAGGTGCTGTACCCACTGCTGACTCACAGGAGGTCTGTGCACGGCTGCTTCTACAGTGTGTTGTGCACAGAAGACCTCAAACATGGCTTGTCTGGGGTTTTAGATGCACATTGTCCCACTAACTGTTTCTTTTTTCTATTCCCTGCAGTTTGCAGGTGGTGCTGAAATGGGGGAAGACGGATAATTTATATGCTGGAGGGCAGAGCTGCTGTTCTTCAGGGCTTAGCTGAACAACCTGAAGAATAAACTGAGAAGAATCTCATGAAACTCAAAAAAGGCAAACACAAAGTCCTGTCCCTAGGATGAAATAACCCCACACGGCAGGACAGGTGGGGGGTGAAGCAAACAGACAGTGGTTTGGCAGAAAAGGGTCTGGAAGTCCTTGTGGACCAAATGTGGGAATTGAGGCAGCAGTGTGCCCTTGCAGCAAAGGCAGCCAGCTCCATGCTGAGCTGTGGGAGTATGAAGCAGAGGCAGCAAGCTGAGGGGTATGAGAGTGTATCTGGAGCGCTGTGTCCACTTTTGGACTCTACAGTACCTCAACAAACTAGGTTGAGTCCAGAGGACACCACAGAGATCGTGAGGGGGTTGGAGCAGATGACAAGTGGGGAGAGGTTGACAACTGGATTTGTTCAGCATGGAGAAGGGAAAGCTTTAAGGAGGGGTTCCACAAAAAGGCAGATGAAGTCAGACTCTTCAGTGGTACACAGTGATGGGCAATAGGCACCAGCTGGAACATGGGAAATTCAAATTAGATAGTGGGAAAACCTGTTTCATCAACAGGACACAAGAAGGTCCTGACCCTGCAACAACTTTCTCAGGGAGGCTGTAGAGTCTCCATCCTTGTAGATGTTCAAAACCCAGCTGGTCACACTCCTGAGCAGTGTGCTGTAGTTGATTCCCTTCTGAGCAGCAGGGTGGCAAGATGATCTTCAGAGATCCCTTCCAACCTAAATTAATCTGTGGTTCTAAGGCACTATCCAGGCTAACTGGTGAGTTGGTCTCTTCAAGCACATGCTCCAGAGCACAGTTCCAGGTTAGGTTCTTTGAACTGACCACTAAAGAAGCATCTTTATTGAGACCTTAGAGAGAGTATACAGGTAAATAAGTGTGCAATATTGGATTGTGGGAATGTGCTCCTTAATTATCTGTAAGCCTTATGACACAAATACAGGTGTGAATGCTTAGTTCTACTGCAATTGCTAGATTCACCTTTTTCTGGAAATCACAACCTGATTTCTGAACCTTTTTGTTTCTTAAAAGGTGATATACTTATTTTTTCAGCTTTCCAAAAACCTCAGCAAAATACTATTAGTGTTGCAAAGCATTTAAACACATATCCACCTTAATGATTACAAGCATTGTCAGTGAGACCAAAGCACTTGTATCACATGCCATCTTCAGACAAAAGTCAGAAGTGTGACATGCTATGTTTTTCACTGGGATTTTCTGTCTGCTGCTTGTTTTCACTGTCCCAGCCGTTTGCTGCATGCAGAACTACATGATGAGAAGTGAGAACAGCGCTGGTTTCAAAACTACGGAAAAACCCAGCAAATTCTGACATGAATAGCAGTTTAGGATTTCCCAGCATTCTTTTATCAAACTCTCTCAGTATCTTCTACTAGATATTTTTAGTTACTTGCCATGAAACTACTGAAGCATCAGTGCCAAAGCTATCTGCAGGCCAGTCCACACTGCTAATTAGCTGAAGATTGGGCCAGGAGCTTTCTTATGCTACATGCATTTATATTTCAGCCCCTAAACGTGGGTAATAGAGTGACCTCCCACTATGATCTAGAGCTTTCTCTAACCCCAGGGTCACTGGCCAGTGAATTTCTTAAGACTAAATTTTTCTCTTAAGCACCATTTCATTGAGAGTATTTTTCCTTCCTGCTGAAGGGAATAGTCAAAGTTTAGAACTTCCAAGTACCTGAAGCTACTATGACCTTATAAAACCTCTGGCAAGTTTCTATGACTGCTTGTGTATGGGTTTATGGCACAGAATTATAAAACAAATACATTTACAGCCTCGTCCTTGCACTGCCCTGCATGAGAGTGTTTCAGTCTGTCATGACAGTGTCCTGAGAGCTGTGCTTTTCAGTACATACTTGCAAGATCGGGCCATAAAGCTATACAAATTCCTCTTCTGCACACCTTCAGCTCGGTCTGAAATGAATAGAGGTTATCAGGTTGTTCCCAAAAATGGGAATCCAGCCTCCTTCTGGATTACTGGTGTATGCATTCACAGCTGTAGTGAGACTAATAAATTGAAAGAGGTGAAGTATCTCCAAAAGCAACCTATGTATCTGATTATGTCCTAGCTCTGATGGTCTTGAAAAGCAGAAAATTACCTCCCTTTTCCATTGGCTTTCAAACAGCAATGACTGCTTTTGAGTATTGAGGTACCTTATGTGCTAAGGGAATTCTTAGTGTTTTCATTAGTCCAGAATGAAATTAGAAAATTATGGGCCAGAAAGACCTGTTAGATCTTTCTGCCATTTCCCACTGATAAAAGTTACAGAATGGAGTAAAATAACAGCATCATATTTCACCTCTTTATTTGAGATAGGATTGATTGGAGCACAGAAACTTTTTGCTTAAGGTTATCCAACAGGCAAATGCTGGATGTACAGTAAGTGGAAAGACTTGTCAACTCTTCAGAGACACTCTCTTTGTAAAGGTGAAATCTTTACCAAAGTATTTGACACACACAGAGAAGAAGGTGTTAATCTGTTCACATCCAAGGCACAGTGTGCAGGCTGCTGGCAATTGCTGCCCCATAAATGTGCCTGTCATGCCTCCTTAGTCTTTAAATATCCAAACTCAAAATAGATGTCTGTGCAACATGTTGAGCCCAGCACTATTGTTTTGTGAGGCAGTATTATTCATTTAGCTTCAGCCAGCTGCTCTCTATATTCAGCCTGGAGGAACAGACTGGAATTTGTAACCAGACAGGGAGGCTGGGAAGCTATAACTTATTCCCTGGGCTGATAAACCAGTGCATCGAAAGTACAGTAAACAAACGCCCACTGGAAACCCATTCCAGCGCTGTGTCCCCTCCTTTCCCCCTGCCACAAATAGCAGTGATCACAAGGGAACCTGCCTTCATAAACAAATACCCTAGACCTTAATTCTAGTATCAGCTGCATGACATAGTGTTGCTGGTATGTTAAACACGGCACAGAACAGCAGGATACAGTATTAGGTCACACATGGCAATATAAAATACTAGGTAAGGTCTATGCCTTCTGCTGGGTGGGGACCTGGAGCAGGTCGGTTGTTTGTAACTACATTGCCCTCTACTGACAGATGCACAAAGAGGTTGAGACCCTAATTCTGCTGAACTCCTCTCGGGGAGAGGCTGTTCTGCCACTTGTGGTGAGGCAGAAGCAGGAGGTAGTGTCATGGCCCAGACTGGCAGGAGACACCAGCATTCATCTCCTTTGGTGGAGACACCATTTATTCTAGTCCCAAAGACAGGTACTTGGCTATGAATCGATGTTCTCCACTGAGAGAGTCTCTTCCTTTTTTGAAAACAAATAAACAATTGTCTGAGCTGTTTTCTCTGCATTCTTCGACCTTTTGTGGACGTTGGAAGCAACCATGTGCATAATCCAGCTGCAGGCACACAACCATTGTGAGTAGGAGTGCCTCCAGCCCTTCTGCAGCACCCTGCAGCTCTGTGGAGCTTTAGCATAAGCATATCCTCTTGCAATTGTTACTGCTCCTTGAGGAACAGGAATCTTCACAGAGCTCCACAGGGATAAACTGCTCTGTCTCCATATGTCCCTACAAGAAATAATAAAGCAGTGGGTGACTTCTTGGCCAGCAGCTTCCAGTCGATGGCTGTGACTCTGCGCTTGCCTGTGGGACTTGCCAAGGCTGACAGAGCACTGGGCCAAGCAAGCACAGCTTCATCTGTATATCACAAGCTCTCAGCTGGCTTGTGTCTGGCCTTCAGCAGAAGCTGTGCTGTCTGCTGCTTGTAACAGGCTCTCACTCCCCATATGTCTTTGAACCACCTCCAGCAACGTGCGGGTTGCAGAGGTGATAGCACTCATCTGTGAAGCTGCAGTTCGAGAGGCTGAGAGTTGGCACACCAGATTAAAAAGTCTGTGAGCTCCTGTTCTGTGACAATGGTGTATTTTACTAAGGTAGTTCCCTTTCTCTGGCCTTTGTTTGCTTGAGGTGGCAGGAAAGTGATAAAGAAGGCAAATGCGATTCTACAGCTATGATAGCAAGGAGAGTTACATTGTATCTTCTCAATTAGCAACTCATACAATCAAGACTCATTTATATATGTTCATTAATGTAGAGAGAAATCTCAGTTGCCATGTATTTTCCCAAGGGAAATTTCCATTAGTGCCTTTGCTGTAACAGTTTGAATAGTACAAACTTCTTGTTGGTGCTATGCAATTTTTCCTGGCCCTGAAGATACTGTTTCATACCAAGAGAAACCAATAGAAGAAATACGCTATTTGTATGAGAAAACATGTATACATGCACATGTCTGAGAAGGGTGTGTAAAGTATATGCATGTGCGTGTGTCCCTCTCTACAACGGGATGCATATGATTAAAATCATCACATTCACCTCAGGCATGAATCATTTTCATTCAGTCACTGGTGGATTTGAAATGTTTTCAAATATCCCATGAAAACAAGTGGGAACATCTGCGAAGCTGATGGGCTGTGGCGAGTGTGGGACAGGGTGAGTTCAGAGGAAGGAAACCAGCCATTGATCAGCTCACCATCAGGTGTCATCTCCATGGCTGGAAATGCTGGCCAGGAGGGAAGCTGGACACGGGAAGGAACTGAGCAGCAAACAAGCCATGCGTGAAGCCCTGGAATAAAAAGTGCAAAAACAATGAAGCTTAGGTAATGGGAGAACTCCTGCCATGTAGGAAGAGGAACAAGCTGCAACTCATTCCAGCCCAATCACTCCAGGACAAGCATGTAAATCATCTGAGTGTGCGCACAAGATGCTATTTATAGCTATTAGTTGAAGTACTTCTTATTTATTGTTGTGTTTATGCAGAAGGAAACCCACCAGTACAGGAAAGATGCTTCTCCAAGTCTCCAGTGTTTCCTGCGAATTTTATATATATGCTTTAGCCCAGCTTTATTTACTTTCATGTGCTTTATTTTAAAAAGCATATGGATTAATGATGCAGTGCTGATAAATGTTTATTGATGCCAGTGTGGTCCCCTCCCAGGGATCCCTGCAGAGGTAGTGTGGGGGACCCCTGGGCTGATGAGTGTGTGCATCTCCTGCCAGGTCTTCCATTATCTCCTCCCTCAAGGGCACAAAGGGCTGAAACATGAAACGCTCCAGGCTCATCTTTACAAGATAAATAAATAAGTAGCAGGCAGAGGGCTCAGTGGGCTCTGGGCTGCTGGAGGCATGGAGGGGGAGGTGGCAGGTGAGCGAGAGGGCATGGTGAAGGTCAGCTCTGGCTTTCCTCTGGGGAGTCTGTACAGCGCGGTTTCTCCCCACTAAACGCCTCAGGATGATGAAATATTTTAGTCCAGGAGCACCAGCAGCCTGCCTGAGGAGAGCAGCCCAGCAGCCGTGCTTTACCCCTGGGCTGCTTTCCCTCTGCCACCTTGCTGGGAGCACTGGTGTGGGGGAAAGCAGAAGCCCCAGACACCACCCCTTGGCCCAGTAAAAGCCATTCAGGCCTGCCTGCCTCTGGTCCCCAGGGGCCTGGGAAGGCTCACGATGCATCCCTAAACTACCAGCTCTACAATGCTGGCAGGTTTGCTTAGCTTCCAGAGATTTTTCCTCTGCTCTTTCTGTCAGTGGGAACCCCCCACCCGGTAATGACCCCGCAGAAAGAGGGGTGTTTATGGGGCAGATCCATTTCCACCAACACTTCTCATGGAATGAGACATGAGACTGGGTGGTGGTTCCCACTTCTCCTCCTGTGCCAGCTGGCTTACCAGGGGTGCATTTCTGTCCTGCCTGACTGCTACAGCTTACAGGGTTTTTATCTGGTGGGCTGGAGGTCTCCTGCCCAGCAAGGAGCTGTCATATCTTGGCTAACATCGTCCTGATTTGATGGGAGGGAAGCAGAGGCAGTGGGATAGTGCTCAGCTATAGGAATTGTCCTCCTCATTTGCATGCCTGTGTAATCCCATTTCACTGCCAGTCCTGCTGTAACCATCCAGCTCTCCTTTACCAGGGATCTCTGTTTAACCCTTTCCTGAAACGTCACTTCTGTCCTTTCAGAAAGCAATACAGAGATCTCAGTTATTGATTGAAGTGTAAAGAGTCCCCGTTAGCATCAATGAGGAAATATCATTCTGTTCCTTGCTAAACAAACATTTAATACATTTTTTAAAAACCCAGAGTAAGTACTATTTAGAATACCAATGCTTTAGGTTTAAACAAAACCTATTCAAGCAGTAAATCCATCAGCTTTTCTAACACAAAATTTCCCCTTTGTTACCATTGCACATACTTGTAGTGAAAGGTCACACCATAGCACTTGCACTTCTGTACTTCAGTACACACAGAAACACAGTCCTCTCCGAATGTCTTTCCGAGGTAGTTTTCCTGTCTTCACAGTATAACCATGATTTGCAGTGTAGACCTGAATTTCTTAGACTTGGAAAAGAAGAGTATCATCTTATTTGTTACCTAAACACTTCAAAACCCCTTCAGCAAGCAATCTGGGTATCTTCACAGCCAGCAATATTTTCCTGTTATGACTTGACCAGCCTCTTCAGCTGCAATGAAACACCTCTGGAGTTCTGCTTTTGCACCTACACTAATAACAAACTCATTTGGCCAATTAGTGCAAACACCTAAATTTAATTTCTAAATTTATAACCTCTCTTCAGGCTGAGACACCTGGCTGTCTCAGCAGAGCCATAGTCAATGAAGAGGAGATGCACTCACCTGGTAAGTTTTTTGAGTTGGGTGAACTTTGTTAGAAGTTAGAAATTGGAGACTTTCTTTACTTGAGCCCTTCTGGCTGAATTGTCCTGAACACCATATAGTCAAATAAAAACGCATCTTTGTTTTTATATGGTTTCCCTCCCTTGCTTTTGCATTTCCCATTACAACTGAAGTGTGAAGAAGGTGGATTGTTCCTCCAGTTTTAGTATTGCAGAATGATGTACTTTAGAAGTAACCTTGGGAGATCTCACCCAAACCCCACTCACAGCAGGCAACATACAAATTAGTAGCTAGTTGGAATTTTCCAGATTCCAGATATTGTTCATTGCCTTTCACTGTGCACCTCTGAAAAGAGTCTGGCTCCCTCTTCCTTCTTCCCTGCCCCTCAGCAGCTGTAGACAGCAGCAGGAGCCCTGACAGCCGTCCCTCACCAGGCTGGGCAGGCCCCTCTCAGCCTCTCCTCGTCCACATGCACCAGCCTCCAACCATTTTGGTGGCCTCCACTGGGCATAATTCAGTATATCAAGGTATGTCTCGTTCTGGGCAGTCCAAAAGTGGACATGTACATGATTCTGAATAAAGGTTAATCACTACTTTCCTCAAAACATTAAAAAATGCCTCAAATATCAAAAGCAAAGGCAGCCGTTGCTGTGTTTCTGGGAATGGGGTCATAATAAACAAAAATTTTCAAATCAAAGCAACCTCTTATTTTCCTGTCTTCAGCTGAAGCTTTAAGATAAACATCTGGGAGCTTGTCTTCAGTAGGAGAAACCTGCTCAGAAGCCACCTTTTCATGTCCAATGTCTCCTTCTGGCAATTCAGAAGAGGGTTCATTAAAAAGGATAGAGGAAATCAGCTGCTCTTAACTTTCATTTCTATACTTTATTTGTCCACAAAACCCAAAGCAAGACTTTTTTAATGTCTTGGCAGCAAGGAAGAGGAAGCATCTAGCCCAGATGCTGTATTCTGTGTACCTTATTTTATATCACTTGCATTAACACTGTCATTATAATAAAGTGCAAAGAAGAAATTTGGTCTGCTTTGCTCTCCCCTGAAGGGAATGTATTTCTTTCTCTGCTGAGTGAACCTCCCAGCATAGCACAAACATATGGTCTCTTAGGTGTAAGTGATGCTCACCTGCTTTATTGTCTTTAGCAGGAAGGATCTAAATATATAACAGATGCTCAAATACCTTGAAACGAATGTATTGTGCAAACAGAACTGTCATCACAGCCCTTGCAGTCACATTTTTCACCTGTTGTATGCTTGTTTATCCGTAGTTTGTTTTGACAACGTGTAAAATGTTTTTTTAAGAGCTTAGAAAACCCCCAGTTTCAGAGCTGGGCTGGTGTCTTATGTCTTCATAGGTGGCACCTTCACATCTAGACTATTTCATATCTGCTTAAAACTCAAGTAAATATATTTCACTCCCCCCCACCCCTCCTTTTTAACATTTTTGGTTTTAATTGTGCTAAATTCATGCTTGGTAATAGACAGTTTGGCAGAAAAAAAGTGTTTAATCTTCAGACAGCACAAGACTTAGTCCTTTTTTGTTTTGCTTGGAATGGATCCAAATAAGAAGTCTGGACCTAAATTTGAATTCCTTGCATTTCATGTTTTCAGATCAGACTTCAGGTTTAAACCATCACAAAACACAAACCAAAACATACATTCTGGCTCCTGACCCAGGTTTTTTCTTTTTTGTCTCCCCATCACTTTCACCAAGCAGGGTTTGGATGACAATTTTTCCTGCTCTCATGTTCCTCTTTGCTGAACTAAATCTCTGTCATGTCAGCAAGTGAGCCAGGTCCTTAGCCTAGGGCCTTCAACAGGTCTTGCATATAATGAATTTTACTGGTTTTATTAAATGTCTAATCTTTGTAACAGAAGAAAAGGAAGGTTAGGGCCATGGTTTTTATGCTCCTGTCTGTTAGGTGATTTGTACTACAACCCTTCTGGCACTGAGAAGCAAGAAGTTGGCCTTTGTGTCCTCCTGGGCACTTCCTCCCAAGGTCTCCGCCACTGCTGGGATGTCAGTATGAGAACAGAACCCGTCCTCTTCCTCTCTGTTTCTCGGCTGCCTTGTGTTCATGGCTGTCAGCCGTGCTGCACACAATGTACAACACGTGTACTGCAGAGTTTACCTGCCCCAGAGCTTTTATTGTGGAATCCAAGAGACAGGAGGTTTGTTCTCTCTCCAGAGGTATAAAGCTGTGATGGAAATGGTGGGTTCATGGCCAATTTGCTTGGTTTGAGAGTGTGCTTGCTGCACTGATGAATTTGAGCACAAGGATGCGAACAACCACAAAGCAAAGCTGTGGCTGAGTGATGAACTCCTGGGAGATTCTGTGCTGCCAAACATTCCGGGACGTCTGGTGGGCTGTTGAGCTGCTCCACAGCTCACATGTAGGACAAGATCTCTGTCCAGATGTCCATTATAAACTGAGTGAAGGCCGTAACGGTTTGCTGATATTCAAGAAGTTTTAGCCTTTATTCTTTCTGTAGAATGTTTGAAGTCCTCTCTCCCCAGTGCAGCCAAGTCAGAAGGACCAGCTTTTCCCCATTTGAGGCACTTCATTGTAATGGTCAAATGGATGGAACAGAGAAGCTCACACTCAGTGCAATCTGCCTCAGAGTTGCTGTACCTGACTTGCTGAGTGAGTTCTCTGTCTGTTTGATCCACTTTGGTTCCAACTCTCCAGCCTTGTCCTGTGTTGTGAAGCAAAAGAAGTGGCTTCTGCTATGGGGTCTGGAAGTGCCACCTTGTCCTCAGCTCAGACCCTTACTGCAAGAGCACCTGGGGCTGGTAGGAGCATGTCTGAAGCCACCACAGCCAGGGAGGTTGTACCTCTGCCTCCTACCTCATCAGTCAATGTGCCATTGCAGAATTTATAAAAGGATGCCTGAGGGATAAAGGCTCTGTAGCCCCAAGGGTGTGAATCTCAAATAGAGATAAGCCACTGCTCTTACTGCAGGACTTCTATGTTTTCTGGGTACGTGGGCCAGTGCACAAGACAGATCTGTGTGTTTCCTAATTCCTGTGCAGGGTTATTCCTTACCTGCAGCTTGGTTTTCATCACTCCCTGTTCAGAGGTGCTTCACTCCCTGCAGTCATAGAGTGTGCAGAGAGCTTAGGGACATGGCTCAGGGCGATGGCCTCCAGCTGGCAGATAAGGTCTTAAAAAGCTTTTTTGTGCATCTTGCCCTGAGAGATGTGTATTGAGAGTTAGTAGAGGATCACTTCTCATGCTCACACACCCCTGACCCTCTGGGCCTGGCTGCACTCTGTGCTAACACACACTGGGGTCATTTTTAATCTCTGCAGCAAGTTTTTGAGACTTGTTCAAAGGTTCCAATCTGACTCTGGGACGTGACTCCCAGGCACTGTGCAGCTGTGTTGCTGACTTGCCTCCTCTTGTATGCTGTGGTTGGGACAGCAGAAGAGTCCTCAGTAGAAGAGGAGGTGCCTGAGCCCTTTCCTGTCGAGGTCACAGGGGAAATGGCACCTCGCCTCCTTCTCCATGCACCCACCAGCTCGAACAGCTCTGGAAATGGTACAAATGCAGCTCTGCACCCGCAGGAACACTGAAACAGCACTCAGATATAGTGTCTTGGCTGGGGAGGGGGAAAGACTTTCTAACATTAGCACACTCGCAGTCCAACTTCCTTCTCTTTAGTTGCTCCTGTATCTGCTTTACCTTCAGTGGGACTACCTAGAAAGCCAAAGGGAGCAGAGGCTGACTTTTGGCATAAGAAAGTGCAGTTTCTGTACCCCAGGCTTTCTCCTGCTTTTCTATGTTCATTTGTGTGACACCTAATTCCTGGGACCAAACCATGCCAACCTCATTTTATAAAATAAGAGCTTTCAGGGTCAATCCCTGCTGCTCCTCTCATGAGTGACAGGTATCTGAATAGCTCAGAGGTGCAGGTCCTGAGACTGCACGAGCACAGTTTGCAGGGATAAAGTGGGGACTGTGTCCCTGCAGGTTCCTTCTTCAGGGTTCCCTGTGGTCAGGCAGGCCTGGGTGTCTGGTGAGGTCCTCTAAACAGTGGGCAAAAAGCCTAAATTTTAATTTAATGTGAGACAAACAAATCACAACTTAGACACTGGAACTTTCTCTGTTTAAACTAAAAGGACTGTGTCTTGCTCATTTATTTTTCCTTTCTTTGTAGTTTAAGAATACCTAGAAGAAACACAATGTCTGTCCAAACCCTCGTGCCTTGAAATACTTTCAGGATGAGATACTACAGAAAGTCTTGTATTGGTAATAGAATATTTCTAGAAGCCAGAAAAATCTTTGGAAGGTAAACGAGAATAATTCTGTGTGGTTTTTTACTTCATGAAGAACATATCTAAGAAAAACTCACCTTTACAAAACTGTTATGGTATACCACGGTCATGGGTAGTTAAACTTCAGCCAATTTCTTTCAGTTCTGCAACTTCCAGGCATGCATTAGGTGGTAGAAATTCCCACCTGTCTTGGCACCTGTCATTCAACTATTTCATGTGGATTCTCTCATGGATATTTTGTTTACAGCTTCATTAAAGGCAAGGCACTCTGAACTCCACTTGATTTTGAAAAATGTGTGACATCTTGCTGCAGTGACATCTCGCTGCAGTGACATCTCCAGCAAACAGAGACGTTCACTTGTTCACTATAAGATCAGAACTGTAGAAAATTGAAAATATTTGCAAAGCACATTATGCTGTGGCTGAATATAACTTCAATGTGTATTTATAAATTCAAGGAACAATGACTTAAGTTAATTTGACCCTCATTCTCACCTACAATCTCCTATATTTTTCCAAATGTAGGTTTTTATGGCTGTTGTTTAAACTAAGACCAACATTGGTCATCACTAATTTGAATACCAGCCAAAATATTATTGAATACGACTCTCTGCTAATTCTGAGCAGCTACACCTTGCAGGTTCTTTACTATGTTGGCCTGCTGTGATCTACTGGCCTGAGAACAACTCCATGAACAAGGAGTAAGCCTGCTCTTAGCACCAGGGAGGGTTTGTAGCACAGCTTGGCCATGGCAGTGCGTAGCACCCTCTCGTGGGAGCTGGCCCTGCTCCTCCGCTCCCTTCGCTCAGAGTGATGCAATCTGCTCTTTCATTGCAAACCTGGAGGCTGATTTTTCAACGATAGCATGTCTAATTTCCAAAATCCATTATGGTGCACCTGCAGATGTCAGTATAGCCTAAAAAATATATACTTTTAAAAAAGGGCTCCTAATTAGTGAAGGCTAAGCCATTCATACAAAGCTCATGACTTCTTTCAGGACTTGGGGTTTCTGTAAGGGAAAAGGTTCCTACAGTAAGTGTTCATATGCTTCAGTCCACAAAATCAAGACAATTGAAAGGAGACAAAAGGGGCAGAGGCTGAAGAAAGTGGCTTGCACAGCACAGGTAGGAATGTGTTGGGCTTTCTGGTTTGTGCAGCAGTGGCTGTGGCTCTGGAAGGTGCAGGCTTGACTTCGCTTAGAGGTGAAGCAGTTGTCCATCAGTGCACCTAGAATTTCTCTTTTGGCCATATTTCTGAAAGGAACACATACTGAAATAGTGTTTCAGGACATATTATTTGCTTTTAGAATCCATGCCCATCTGTTTCAGCCTGGGCTGTTAGCCCAATATAACATTTGCAGACAAACTATGGGTATTTTGCATTATCTTTGTGTATTTGCAGGAGGTTAAAAGTGTGCCTTTGGGTGAGAAGCTGGAGCCTTTTTATTTCATATGATTTTTACCTTGGAGAAAAGGGCAATTACAGAGGTCAGATTTCCTGCTACGTTCTGAATTTTTTTGAATAATAATGAAGATGGGATGATTATTCTTAATTTGTCACTCATGAAGTTAATCCTCTGTGCTCAAGGACACTGCCTGCCTTGTGAGCTGATGTCTGTGTACCACAAGTTCAATCCCAACAGGGGCTATTTTCTTGAGAGTTGGACTTGATGGTCCCTTCCAACTCACAGTATTCTGTGATTCTGAGAACACAGCAGCCTTGCTGCTGCCAGGGAGGACAGACCACTTTGCAGGAGGGTTGTGGAGGTACTTGCTGGCTTTCTCCTGAAGGCTCTGAGGGGGACTGAGCTGAGTTAGCTCTGTAGTGTTATATGTATTTACATCATGATTTTGCAGCCTATCCGAGGTAACCTTCCTTGGAACTGAGCAGCAGATGACTGTCAAACAGCTTTCCTATAAAGAACTTCATGCTAAGCCTTTTAGGAGCCTGGCTTATGGCAAATACCGTGGGGATATAACACAGCAGCAAACAGCCTGTGCAAAGAGCTGGCACAACTCAAGCGTGGTGTCTCCGGAGATTACTCAAAGAAAAGCAGCGTATCTGGCTGAGCCCATGCCTGAGCAAGAAAGTGCCTATATGTGCATGTGTCACTTTTCCTCTTCCCCCCAAAACCAAGCGGTAATTTTTGTTGGGGTTTTTTGTTGTTTATAGGTTGGAGGGTTACAATAATCAGTGTCAGCTAGTGCCTCAATGCTGCCAGCAGCCTTTGTGTCCATGAAAATCAATGCAGGGGTGTCTGGTAAGGGTTTGCCTCCTATATTAACTCCCTTCTGTGCCAATCGTCTGGTGTTGGCTAAACAGGACCCCATGAAAATGTGTGACAAACAAACGCCTGCATCTCCTATATATAGGGTTTTGTGTCATGGGCCCTGAACTGAGTTTGCCTGAGGCTTTTTCCAGGACAGACATTGCAAGTACTTGGTCAGGGTCTAAAATTAAGCCAGGAGATCTCTAGGCAGATGCAGACACAGAACAAATGGACCCACACAAACCTAGAAGAAGAGTCCAGGAGAAGAGGACATGGATGTGACTGCTTGCCCAGCTGTGTGCCGTGGTGTTGCCCACGGTGTGATGCCCTGACAGAGGCATGCCCAGGGAGGAGTGATGCTCCCAGGTGTGGGTGCCATGCTGGCAGCCTGCACTGCACCACCATCTGCTCCAGCCTCGTGGAGCTCCATGCCTGTTTGTTGATTAGCTTATCCCCTTAATCTGTATGTTTTAATCCAATAAACCAGTACATAAAGGAGCCAAGTACAGCAGAGGAATGAAACAAAAGCTGTTTATTCTACCCAAAGCAGTCACACCAAGCAGTTTAAAGCTGGCAGCACAACAGTAAACAACCAGTTTCTTTGGCTCTGAGAGTTTGCCCTAAGCCAAACAGAGCTAAGAGAAGTCCTCCAAGACTGGATTTGTTTTCTGCTTTGGTCATCACCTGTTCATAGCATAGAGAGAAAAAGCTTTGCAGTTCCTCCTGCTAACCTCTCTCCCCTAATGTGGGAGGATACCAGCCCTTGCTACCTTCAGTCTGAGTTGAAAAATAAATAAATGATTGGAGAAACAAGAATCTGACTGAGTATGACTTGTCTTGCTTGTCTTGTCTTGATCTAATTCAGATCTCCTGGGTTTGTATATAAATAATATTGAGGTATACAATATTATTGTGTACCAGACTCAGGATATAGCTCAAGCCTTAGGTCTCGATAGAAAAGCATCCCCATTTCTCTCTCCCAGGACCCACTGCATCACCATTCAAACTGCTCTTATTAAGAGTTTCTGAGGTTGTGACAAACTGGGAACCCATAGCCTCTTTGTGCCTGGTGTTGGGGCAGCAGAGGATGTTGGGGGAGGCTGAAACACCAGCTGCATGATGCTCTAAAAGTGTCATTTTCCCTCCCTGAGCCTCAGTGAAGCAGCCAGTGCTGCACCTGCAACAAAAGCAGCAGCTTTTCAGGACCCATCTCAAATGTATCCCTTAGGATAAGCTGTGTCTGGGTTGCCCAGTGACCCGTGGGTGGTGGTCAGTAGTACATGCTGAGAGGAGGAATGTGGTGGGTCTGTCTATCCTGCAAGTGTTCCTTATTCATTCCTGCCTGTTACTCTCTGTGTTTGCAATCTTCCTTGATGCCCTCAGTAAACTTAAGTGACCGACCTTGAAATAACCTTTTTTTTTTCCTGCCAAGTGACACAGTTTAATGAACAGCACTGGTGCTTAAAAGTCAAGCTTTGCTGGAAGTGCAACAAATTAAAGGCAAAAGGGTGCCAAGTTGCTGTGTGATTTTGTGTTCCTAGGAAAGGTGTGTGATGCTGAGCTGCCTCAGCCCTGGCGGCTCAGGTCCTGCCTGAACCTTTGGCAGTTCTAGACCCTACAGCTCTTGCAGGCAAACCTTCAACCAGCAGCATTGCAGGCAGGGCAGAGCGAGGGTCCCAGCGGAGCCCTTCCCGGCATGGGAAAAATGCACAAAAGAGAAAGTTCTTACTGCAGGGCTTCCCTCCTATTAGGTTTTCAAATAACAGATGTTTCCCTCTGACATTTCACAAAAACTTCTCTGTGAGGTTTTCATTGCTTTCCAGACATTTTCCAGTTAAAAGAAACTTATAAAATTGCCTACTGTTTAACACCTGTTTAATATCAAGACGAGTGGAAACTCATGAAACCTGTGCTAGCGCTAAAGGGCCACTCTCTAAACATCTCACTTCCAGTTTCAGCTCCTGCCCTACTGTGAACGAGGACATGGTGCTATCCTTGATCTCAGAGGAATGTGTGCAAATATGGAGACTTGCAGGAGCACGAATTTGCTGTAGTGAGTGTTCTGGCTGTGCCCGTATGCATCTGTAGCAAGTCAGTCAGAAGTTTTGGAGAAATTTCATAGCAGGTAACTATGGAATAACTTTACTAAGCCTTGTCACTCAAAACATGCTTATGTCTTGAATAGATCAGCTTAAATACCATGAATGAAGTGGTCTCTTATTTCTTTAATGTTATACAGCATGTTAACTTGAAGGTTTTTGGCACAACAAGCCTGCAAGTTTGTGGGTTTTGCTGCAGAGACAGAAAAGTACTATGTTTTCAACCAAGTACAGTACTGGCAAAAGAGCAGAATGATGCTGTAATTGCTATAGTCTGCTTTGTGCTCCACTCGTGCTTGACCCTTCCCAGCTCCCTTTGGCTTCCACCTTTTCCCTTCTTGGTAACCAGCTCTTGCCCATCATGACCTCCTTCTATTGTTGCATCATAGTCGATGCAAATTTTCATGGTTTTTGTATTGCCCTCATGCTGATACTTAACTGTCTTTCTTTCATAAATCAGCTCACTGGTGGCAGGGTGCTCCATGGAGGTCTCTAGTGAGCCATTCTTCAGACTCTTCCAAAATGCCTGGAAGAGGCAGCAAGACAGTAACAAAAGGCCCATGGGTCTCTGCATAAAACTTGTAGCATTGGGTTTTTTGCAAATTCACCTCATGCCTCAATACGTCAGGAGACTGAAAAACACAGGCTTAAAATCCAGCCAGCCTTTGCTGAGGTTCCCAGTGAGCCCCAGTCTGCAAGCACCAGTGACGTCTTGCCCAGCTGGGAGCTGAAAAACTTGGTCTGCTGCATACCTGCTCCCAAGGCTCTTAGAGAGCTCTCTAACAATCTGCCACATCTAGACACAGTAAGGTGAGCTAAGGATAGCCTAGGGTAAGCTTCCATTTTCCTCTTCCCTTATTTGGACTTAGAGCACAGTCTTAACTTTGTTAATGGCTTTCTTTGGTTTGGCAGATTGCTGTGACCTGCACCATGCCGGGATGACATTTTAATATTAATCTCAGTGAAAAACCAGTTTAGGGCTTCATGTGTTTTCTGAGATGTTCCCAACACCTGTTAACAATTTGGGCATGAATGTTCATTTTGCTTTGTCAATGGGTATAGCCTTTATTCCAGTAGTCAATAAACTTGTGATACAAAGGGAGGAGGCTGGAGACTCATCGCCTGCCAGCGATGAAAGAAGCCGTAGCACAGTGGGTTTTATTCCCCTCTGCTCCTGCTTCTTCACAAGAACAAAAAGCCTAAGTGCTCAAAACATTTTAGGTAGTGCAAGGCTTCCTCTGAACTTCAGAAAACACTGTTTCACTGTGAAGGTGACCAAGCACTGGCACAGGGTGCCCAGGGATATGGTGGAGTCTCCATCACTGTAGATATTCAAAAGCCATAGCATGGTCCTGGGCAGCTTCCTCTAGGTGTCCAGACGTCCCTTTCAACCTCATCCCTACACTGATTCTGTGGTTCTGACTGTTTCCATCAGGACAAAGTCCCTGACACCCTACAGCCATGGATGACAGGAGTGATGGCACTGACTGCCCCTTTGTACCACAAGGCTCCTGTAGTGCTTCTGTGGCTCTTCAGCAACCTGCTGCTGGAGTTACAGCCCTGGCAGGAAAACTCGTGATGGCCACTGACAAGGCTGGCATTTCCAGAGCAGCTCGAGTTACGTGTGCAAGCCCGGGGTCAGACACAGGGTGGAGGCTCAGGAATGTCCGTCTGGGTCTGTGTGCTTTGGTGCAGCCTGTAATTTTTTGTTCCTTTCTAATTTTTGTAACGTGAGGAAGCAAACATGGAAAATCTTGTTTCAATGCCCAGTTTGTTGTAAAAGATCAGGAATGTCAAGGCTGTGTAGCTGTAGTTGTTTGGAGAGCTGTTAACAGCCTGGAGGAATCTATGCTGGGTTAGAAGCTTGCCCTGCTCCTTCTTAAAGCTTTTCCTTCTGCTCAGTGCTGGAACTAAATAGAGAAAAATAGGAAAGGAGCCTTATTAACAGGAAGAACTACAGGGTATTTTTTCCTTTTAGACTTTCTATAAGCAACTTTTTGTTAGTTGTATGACCTTTTTTCATGTGACTCATGGGCATTACTGCACCTGCCCTGGACGGCGCTTTCTGGCCACCTCGCACCTGGAGGCTGTGGCTCCACCATCCACCTCCTGCTGGCTCCACTGACTATGCACTTGCCTGACAGCTCAAATAGCAGCCTTGGCAGAGTTTTGTACCTTCTGACCCCTTGTTGCACACGAATTTCTGCAGCAGCCATAGTCTTGGTAAGCTCTAAGAGAAACACAGTGTTTCTGTGAAAACAGAGTCTGGGGATTTTTTACCAACTTGTCTTACCTGCAGAAAAATTCCCTGAGTTGTGCTCTCATCCTGCCTTGGAGATACATTTGTTTCCTGGTGTGGGTATTTTTGTCTTGTTTTCATTTTTTTAATTGCCTTGTTATTTTTACTCCTTGCTTCACTTTTACAAAGGTTTTTGCTGAGCCTGGTTTCCAGACAGCTCCAGGGGAGAAAATCCTGCAGATGCTGTCTCTCACCCCTCTCAGCATTCCCCACCCTGAGCTTTAGCCTGATGGGCTTATCTGCTTTTTACCCTGTGTCCTGGTAATGTAATATTACAGGCAATCCATGACAGAGCCCAGCCAAGATGAGCTTATGCCAATTACACAAGCTTCTTCTATAAAGACATCATCTTGCTCTTTTAAGCAACTCTGTTATTCGAACTAGTGTGTAAATCTTGGCAATGCAGTGCAGGGTAATAAATAATCAAACAATTCTGTTGACAAATAATAAAGACATACCTTTGACATTTTTGGTTATCACATGTTTCTTGTAAAAGCTTTATTTTGCATACTTTAAGTACAGTGAATATTAATTTCTCTGTGGCTCCATTACAGTGGGAATCTTCATCTTGTTTGTCTGCACAGCTTCAAGTAGAGTTATTGAGCCAAGAAATTAATTAAAGGGAACTCTAAAATTAAGGTTGCTAAAATAATTTTAATTTAGTCCTTTGCCCCCCACTGTTTGTGCCCCACAAGGGGAGATGTGGAAAGATCAGCTGACATCTCATGGCCCTTCAGTGGGAGCATGTTCAGTGCAAAGATATTTTAGCTGGCAAACTCCAGCTGGAATTTATTGCCCATGTGCAGTCTGAAAGTTTTCACAGACTCAAAAATTGACCAAATTTGGTCAAGCTGCATGGAAATTACAAAATCCCATCACTAACATGAGACCTCTCAGCAAGTTTCTAAATTCCTGCCTTGAACAACAGATGTGCTAATGTTCCCCAGTGAAGGTCTGTCACCTCAGGGTCTTCCCCTGAACTCCTTCTGAGATTTCTCTGAGCAGGTTTTGTGACAGTGCCTCTCAAAGACTACAAACCAAAGCAAAATCCCACATAGCAAACCTCGGCAAACTTTTCTGCTTTTGATGGGTTCATAATCCACTGGAAAATGCTCTTGTATTAAAGAATTTTGCACTGCCTGAAGTGTTCATAATTACAAATGCTGAAATGCCTTGGGAAAGGGATGGAGGGAGGTGAGTGATTCTTGCTGAATGATGGGAAATATAGAATGAAAGGTGAGGATAAAGAAATGGAAGGAGATAGAAAAAAGAGAGAATTATTAAAAGGATATAGAGGTAAAGGCAAATTGTAGGCTTTACAATGTAGGAGAAAACCCCAAATCTGTGCCAATAGTTGAGCTGGGATGAAACACCCCTAAGAACCTTGCCTAACCATGTCCTGCTCCCAGGTCATGGAAACTCACAGCTAGTGTCAGGTACTGTGACCTTAGAGCAGCATTTTCTTCCTCTAGTGCAAAGCTTTTCTAAGCCCTGTGTGTAAGCAGAAGCTGCTTTAAAATACCTTCTAACCAGAGAGCTGCTCTTTGGTCAAAGCTGGATGCTTCCTCTGTGAGGGTGAGCTGGGGTGCAGAGAAGGTGCTCTGTGGGTGAGACTTGAACACGCTTCACAAGCATGGTCTGTGCCTCTGACAGACTCTTTTTTTCTTCCTTGCTCTCTTGGCTTATCATATCCAACAGCACACAGGTCTCATTTCCTCTTCTTCCCCTCCCTGCAAGCTGCTGTGGTTTTGGTGTGTCTTCAGATATCCATGTGAGGACTGCTGGAATATGGTGGTGTGGTGCTGACTGGAGCAGAGGGAGCTACGCAAACAAAATATTTTCTGCCTGGAAGAGTCTGACCAGCACTAGTCAAGCCAGTGCTTGTCCCTGTCCCACACAGAAAACTCATCTGCTTGGCTCTGTGCAAGGTTTGGTTGTCACCAGAGGCCTCTGTTAGGGATTAAGAAGAGGGCCAGGAGCTCATGGCAGCTGTAGGGAGAGGCAGCATGAGCCTCAAGTGATCGTTTTGGAACGTGATGCAGCATTTAACTGAGATGCTTCCCTGTGTGAGCCACTTCATAGTGCTGATCTGTGCTGGCTCACAGAGCTGAGGCTGTACCTCATTTCAAACTGCTCTGCTTTCTTAAGCTGCCTTTCAAATATCTTTCCTGAAAAGATGAAAGATGCTAAGAAGTAGGTCTTACAGCTGCCTCTCAGACTCCACTCTCTCTTATATATTAATCCAATAACACATAAAATGATAGACAGGAGTTCTCAGGAGATGTCACACAAAGTGTTTGTTTTAAAACAAACAAAAACCAGTCCAATTTTCAAAATGAAGCTGTTATAACTCACAACACCTCGGTTCCCAGTACCAGAAGGCCTAACTTTAGGGGAAGTTTAAGACCAAACAGTGTTTAAATACAAACAGGTTAAAGGTGCAAAATGTGTATCCAGACTGCATGGCCACCCAGACTTGGGATCCAGGTTTGGGAGGGATGGAAATCTCAGAAATGGGTAGCTGCACAGACTTGTACAAGCATGAAGGTGCTTTTTTTACTTTCTGACTTTTGGGACCTATAAAGTATACATGAATTTTAAAACAGTACTTTGGAGTCAACACACCATTTTATTAACTAACCAGTTGGGATGAGTGGTGGTTGTTTATGACCTTAATGAATCTGTACCTCAAGACAGGAGGACTGCATGTGAAGTTTAATTAAGATTTGCAGAGGACTTTCTGCTCCCACCCCCACTCCCCCACGCTGCTGGTACAACATTGGAGGGAGGTTGAAGCCTCACTGCTGAGCACAGACAGGGGAGGTGCAGAGAGTAGCACCCATCCAGGAACAGCATCAGCGGGAAGCCAGCAAGCACACTCAAAATCATCCTTGTGGGGCTGTAAATGTGCTAACATCAGCAGCAAGGCTGTGGACAAGGTAGCCAGTCCAACACAAACCTTTTGGCACCAGCCAAGGGCAACTTCTAAAAAAGCAGGTATTGTCTGCACACTGCTTTTATGCACTTACACATCATCATGTGCCAAAAGGAGAAAGGGGGGAGTTTTTAAAACATTCTCTACTTTCTGTGTTTGCTGTGGGAATAGATAAATATTTTACATTAACTATGTTCATCTGCCAATTTTTGTCGTGAGAGCACTATCTCCCAATTGTAGAGCCTGTGAATTATAGTGGTAAACGCTGTATTGCTTTTACCTTTCGAAATGTCTCCAGCATGACTGGCTGCCTGTCCTCCCCTTCCCCCAGAGGTCAGGCAGGTTGTAAATATAGGTGAAATGGAATAGCCAGATAATCAAATTGAACCTATTTCACTGCAGTGCAGTGCAATCACAGCACAGAGAAATTCCATCAGCGTCGGAGGCTGCATTTCGAGTGCCACGGAAATCGCTTTGTAACTGTCCACACAACCCGAGGAGCAGGCCTTGTCATCTGCCACAGTGTGGGCTCTGCATTTTTAAGCCTCCTTTAGCAGAGAAAAAAAGAAATCCCAAAGTCACATTAAAAAAAGAGTAAGGAATAGGCTGACATTTTAAAAAAACCACATCATTTGAAAAAAATTACCTTGACATATAGGATGATTGATAAGTTATATTTGCCTTGTTGGTTGGTTGCTTTTTTTTTCTTTTAAAGACTCTGAAATGATTCTTCTGCTCCAGAGTAGATAACAGAATTGCTTGCTGCATCACTTCAGCATGCCTTCTTCAAAGAATAAGTACTTTAGTCATTATATTAGCAACAGCATTGGAGTACAGTGCATAAGCAGTGATACAAAGAGCACCATAACTCTCGTTATTCATGAGGATGAAATTTAGGAGCAATGTCCCTTGACCAAGCAGGACAAAAACCTGGAAGTTGAAATCTCTATAGATGTTTTTTTGGTAATAGGAGCCAAGGACAGCACTATGCTTCTGTTTCTTGCAAGCCCAGAGACACTAGCAGTGGGGTAGCAGGGCATAATTAATGTTTACTTACAATCAGCATCTTTCTGTGCCAGCAATCATGGCAGACTGAAACTAAGCAGGGGAACCAGAAACCCTGCTGCTTTCAGCTGTCTGGAACAATAATTACACAGTGCCACGGCACCTCTGGGAGTCTGGCACCATTTATCCTCCCCGACTCCCGGCGTTGGTTACCTGCCACAGAGCAATCCCCAAAGCAACCAATCCTCAACATCATTTTCATACAAAAGGTGGAGAGAATGATAATGGCTATGCTATTGCTCTGCCTTCAGAAACCCGGGCTGATGGCTTAATTGAGGTTAAAATAAGCTCCAATCAGAGAGGTAAAAACTTAACAGGGCTACTTAATCTTATATAAATACAAGAGAGATACAAGTGCATGAGGAGAGAATAATAACTGACTCTGGTGAGGTTTCTATGGAGAATAATCATTAGCCAAGCAGTGAACAGATTGGACTGGGAACAGGCTATTTAGCATTCATGCCCTGGTGGTAAAGGCTTTGAGCTGGAGCCTGATTTGAATTTTAGGGTTGGGTTTAAAAAGGAAAGGAAAGAAAAAAAACCACCCTGTCTGAAGCAAAGCAGCATCAACCTAATTTTGCCCTAGACTGTGCCAAAGAAATTCGATTGGCTTTTACTCTGTCACCTAAGTTCAAATTGTCTAATACAAGAGAGAAGTAATTGCAGGCCAGGAAGGCATTCAGTTGTCTCGGGAGCAGGGATTTGCCCTGCCCAGGGCAGTGCCCTCAGCCCCGCTTGTACCTCCCCCCTCTCCCTACACTCTTTGTAAGTCTGAGCAGGCAGCCCAGCCTGCCTGCCCTTCAGCAGCAGCACTGGGAATGCTACCAGAAAAATAAATGAAAAGAGAGTTTGTTTTTTGTTTTACATTTTCATTCTCAGAACTAACTCTCTTTTTAGAGCCTGAAACTAAAATACTTTTCTTTCACAAATCACTGGAAAGGTTTGGCAAAACTCAGACGTTTTTATTTTTCAGGCTTGTAGATTGTTGTTTATCTGTTTTGGTAAGTTAAAATAGATGTTAGATTTCAGAAGTATTTGAAAACACCTCTTTCATGCAATGGCCCTTCAAATAGGAGCTATAATTTCAATCCTTTTCTGCTGTTTTTTACCAGCTGCTTGCAAGATCAGTTTCTGTTACAATTACTTTCATTTAAACAGGCTATGTGAAAAAATGCAATAACTAGCTGGAGATGTGTAGTTCCTGCCAAAGTACAGTTTCTGGGCTCTGTTTTCCTTAGTGTGTATCCCAGAGATGAAGTGATGCCTTTTCCCCACCAGCAGCTCAGCTGACACAATCCCATACCAGCTGCAGCTGGATCTGGCCTCTGTAGCTGGAGACAGATGAAGTTAGAAGCACGTATGATACTGCTGATTGTATTTCAGAGTTTATTTATTTTAATGTAACTTGAGATCCAGTCTCTACTGTTACTTTTTACTTAGTATTTAGTAAGCCATATCTTGTTATTATACAATTTCAAAAACATGTTACATACACCATGATAGAATCCGTGGTTTGCTAGGGAATTCTTCTGTTTACTTCCCAGCTTTGCTTATATGTTCCCATTTTCCCAGTCTTAGCTGGAAGTCCTTCAGCTTATGCCCATTAAGAGATAAAAATAAACTGTAGGCTGCAGCTTGGTGTAGATGGATGCTCCATTACTGTTGCAAAGTACAAGAGTCCTCAGGAAGGCAATGAAAAATTACCCCTCTCCAGGCAGTGAAAAATGTCAGGAGCCTCATGGTCTCTGAGGCCTTAACAGAGAATAATTATGCTGTGAACAGATTGCTCTGTGCCGGAGACCTCACAGCACTCTCAAAGGGAAGACTGTGAGACCCCTTTAAAAGGGAGATCAGGGCCCTCACGTGGCACTTTTTGGGAGAAAGCAGGTGAGGATAAAAACACCATATTCCCGGCCTGGCTGTCTTCATTGAGGTGAGTGGTCATGTGCCTTCCAGGACTATTTACAGCCAGGAAAATAAAGGATAAACATGACCTGACAAACTGGGTGGGTATTTTTAACAAACTGAGCTGTCACCTTCATTCTGCTGGTAGCCAACCATTGTAAGACAGTAAGACAAACAGAAAAGGAGTGTGAGGTCTTAGGCAAGGAGGGAACTTGGCCTGGAAATTTTCCTGGAATACCCATTTGCCCCTGTGCTTGTAAACATTGCCTGTCCTCTGCAGGGCACTCTTCAGTCAGAGGATCCAGCCCACCCTGGCCCAGGCTGTGCCTCCTGCTCGTGCCCATCATGGTGAGAGCCAACCCAGAACTTTGCCCTGGTTGTTTATGCCTGGAGCTGGGGCCTTCCTGCCCATAGGGAGCTGCATTCAGTGTCCAACTCAAGGAGCAGGGTGAGAAGGGGGGATTTTTGCAGCCTGGCAGCATTCATGAGTGTGCTCTGCAGAGGAGGCGTAATAAGGACGATGATCAGGACCAAGGATGACCAATGCAATGAGGTCAAGGCAATTCTGAAGCGATTTGTGCTTAATGGGTAACAGGGGCCACATTCTATTAGATATTTCTCCTCCCTAGGAAAGGGTCTGACAGAGCCAAGTTCATTATCCTGAGAAAAGGTGACAGCGCTGTTCTGTCAGATTGAACAGGAGCAGGGTTAAGGTTGCAAAAAGAGAACTAGAGTCCTCCTAATTGTGTCTCCCCTCTCTTTTCAGTACTTTAACTATAAAATGTGTCTGTGCAAGACTGTGGGATGCTACTGGTCAGCTTGGTGGTGAGCAGAGCTTTGGGGGAGGGCAAAAGCTTTGCCCAGGGTTTGTTTGCAGGGCGGGTGGGAGGGGGGCCAGATGGTGGCATCAAAAGAGCAGTAACTCAGTCACTATGACTGCACCATCTGCTCTGCCTTGGGTTATAATTTCCAGCTCTTCCAGCTTCACCCAGGAATCTGTGACTTGTTCGGAGACCACTTTGTGTGAATAAAAAGGGAAATGGAGGCTCTGCTTCGCAGACCTTGAGCTTTCTGTCAGGAAGGGGATTGGGCCATATCTCTACAGAGCAATGCACTGTGGAGAAATCATTACTAGACCCCAAGCTACCACTGCATGGCTATACGGGGTTAAATTGCAGGCTTTCATGGGTTCCTGTAAATGACAGGAAGTTCAGCTTTGCCATGTTCTTCCTGGTGTTGCAGGTGTAGTACTGACCACCAGCTCATGTAAAATAGTAATAAATAGCACCTCTGTATGTTCTTTTAATTTGTCATCCAGATCTGCTCGACTAAGCCAAATGTCGAGCAGCACCTTATTTTTATTTTACTCTTGGTTCTGAATGTTCAGAGCCTTAATTTTTTTGTATATACTTATAAGAGGCTGAGACCCTCTACAAATTTAAATAGTTCATTGTCACAGCAAGCTTTGCCTTCAAAAATAATAATCAAGCCAAACGTGTTTTGTGTTTCTGTGTCCAAAATCTCTTCCAGCTGCCACAAAGTAGCTTACAACACAGTCCTTCAATGTTGGTTTTCATGCCAGGAGCAGAAAGGTAATTCCAACTTTTCCTTGTCTGTCCAGGGCACAGCTGGTGCGGCAGCTCTTGCCCAGATGACCTGACTTATGGAAGGGCAGGGCAATGTGGCAGTTGTCATGGTTACCACTGTGGCAGACACAGAGACACAGGGTATGACAGGAGGAGGGAAGGGGAATCCCAGGGTCTTCCCCATTTTGTGGCCCTGGCCCTGTCTGAGATGTTTGCGAGGCTTTGCAATGCATTCTAGGGAGACAACAGCAGTTTGTGCCAGGGCTGCTGCTTTGGTGACAGCTCCTGAAAGCCATTCTTCTTCTTTTTCTTCCATCTCCAAAGTCTGTTTTTGGGGGTCAGAGCTGTCCCTTTGCAGTGTCCTGGTGACAGTGAGGGAGGCAGTTTGCCAGTGCTGCTTCAGGCTCCATCAGCCCTGCCCATGGCCCAGCCCATGGAGTGGCACTTTATACCAGTGCCTGGTCCTTCATGCTTCAGAAAAGCTTTTGCTCACAAGCATAACAAGAGTTGCAGTTACCTGCCTGAGTGTTGACATCATCTAAACTTGTTGTTCTGGAAAAAAGTCAGAGTAAACAGCTGCTGTGCCCAGACCCAGTGCAGCTGCCCATGATGGTTTTCGCTTTCCTCCCTGATAATTAATGCCAGTTCTCCTTGCCAACCTTTCTGAGTAGATGTGTAAATTTTGGAGCGCTTTGATACATCCACTGTTAATGTGAGCTTTTGCTCCTCCCAAGGATATGTCCCTACAGACATCAAGCAGAGTGATTTGCACATCAGCAGGGCTGTGAGTGCTGCCATGGGTGATGAGACAGGTTTGCTCAACTGAGCAGTGTTCCTTTAGGAGAAAAACAGGAAGGAATCTTTGGCCAGAAGAAGTGCTTTCATTTGATACAGACCGTGGATGGCCAAGTAGGAACAAGGAAGCTGATGACTAAATGGGAGGCTAATGCCAATTGCATCCATATATTCTGTAAACCTGAGAGAACTGTTACAATGATGATGTCTGGCCTGCAACATGCCATGAGCCTTAGATCATGGCCCAGAAAATGAGAAAGGCAGTGGGAAGGAAGGAAAGGCTCTAGTTCCTCAGCCTCTGCCACCAGGCATGGGCAGTGCTTCTGCCATCTGAGACTGATGCCGGCAGAGTGGAATTTGCCATGCCACCAACAGCAGCACTCAACATTTCATTGTGCTGCATCCTGGCCCCACATGCTCAGGCTTTCTTTTTATCTCAGGGATGCAAAGACAGCCCAGAACACATTAAGACAACCACCTGGGGAGTTAGTTATGATTTTTAAAAGCTAATGATGCCGCCCACTGTTCAATGTTTATAATAAACTGTCTTCTCCCCCTCTTAACTAAATTGTGTATATACAGGGTAAGAAGCTGTACCCAAGGGCCCTGAGCACTTGGCTTGCTGCACAGAGCTGCTGTACTCCATCAATAGGAAAGGTGGACAGAAAGTTATTAATTTTCATGCATTTGAATGGGGCAGGCTGGGAAGTTCGGACAAAAGAATGTGACAAGCATGATCCTGGCCTACAGCTGCAGTGTTTTAATGCAAACCTGAAGATTGTGCAGTCCTCTTGGCAGCTGGCTCACAGCTCAGCCTACACAAGAGATGCAGATGAGAATTCAAAGATTGCATGGAAATACATTGCTTTCCTTCAGTCCTGTGCCAAATATAATACCTAATTGCTTAGCTTACATACATTTCTGCAATGCAGAAGAACGGGCACTCTGTGACATGGAGCTGCACACAGCCTGCTTTAACTATTACCTGGAAAGGAACATTTTTTTAATTCTCTAGTCCATGCCTTCATGCTGATGACTGCTTTGCGATGAAGTGTCTATGGCTGAGTGGCCTGTGCCTCAGCCTCTGCCAGGGAAGCAATGCTCTGGGCAGAGCACAGCACATTCCAGCCCCCAGACTCCAGACTGTTGTACAAATAAGGAAGCAAAAGGTCCAAGCTGAATTAGAGCAGGACTAGTATATCAGTGAGAACAGCACTTCAGCTCTGAAACAGCTTTTTCATAGCAGGAAATATGGCGGCATCCTTCATCCTGCCAGAGGAGAGGTATTACCTTTTGCACAATCACGTCTCAATTTTTCTCCACAGAAGAAAGCTGTGAAGTTGAGCAGGTCAGAGGTGTGTGCTGGAGGAGGCCTTGTCAAGGCCAGCACCAACAGAAGATGCACCCAGTCACTCAGTGCTGGGACAGAACATCCCTGCAGCAGGCAGGCGAGCTTGGTGACAGCACTGTGCAGGTCAGGAGCCTGCAGCCCAAGCACTGCCCAGCCCAGGCTGGTAGGAGAATTTTTCTTTGAAAGAGGTGATTTTTCAGTTGTGTTTCTACATTAGTTACCTCCTATACTGGAACAACTAAGTAGTCAGGATACTTGATTGCGGGAAGCCAACAAGCCACCATCAGCTCAGCATCACCCTCTTTGTAAAGACAGAGTGCATTGGCACATCAGTGGCCAGGAAGCACTGCCAGTGGTTTGATTCCAGTTATTTGGCTGCAGCACCTGATGAACTAGGCGGGCTGACCAAAGCTTAACATGTATCTCCCAATGCTTCATATAAGAAATGACAGCTTTTAATTACAGTATTTATTTTTTTAGAGGACAGCTGTTTCTTTCACACTATGAATTAACAAGCTATTCTGAACAGATTTGTACTGTGCATGCAGATCTAAACTAGTTGTGAAGATAGTTTAGCTTGGAGCTTTGTTTCTTTTTGCATACTCCCACTTTTGAACTCCATGTATTTGTTTTTTCTGGTGTGCCGAGGTTGTAACAAACAGGGTCACCTGTCTTTCTCAGGATCTGGTGCCACAAGGTTGGATCTTGGATGGGGCCCTCAGTGTCACCAGAATAACATTGCCCAACTGAGAACAAGTTTATTTTTGTATTGCACAGATGCTGGTTGAAGGGACATAGTTCTTGACTCCCATTGGCACTCAGGTGCTTGTGTCCAGGAAAGTTAGACACAAGTGCATCCCTGAGGAGCTGACACACAGAAGCCACTTCGAAAGAGATGAAGAAAGGCAGGTACTCCTGTTTCGCAATGTTGCCTAACTCTACCTGTTTACAGACCAAATTACCCATAAAAAATGTAGCCAGGCCTTCATTTGTATTGTAAGAAGTGCAAAAGAAGTAAAGGAGAAAATAAAAAGCACCTCCAACCCACACTCTTGGCAGCCTGGCTCTCTCCCAGGTCTTTGGCCTGGATTCCTGCAGTTCCAAGGGAATGTTTCATTGCTATCTTGCTTGTCCATCACACCTGGTTGCCTTCAGTGTTTTGCATTTACTTATTCCCACACTAAGGATCTCTCTCCCCTTCCCCTGCCAACTATATTTTAGTGTATTAAGCTATGAGATTCTATGAGAAATAAACCAACACTATACCTGCTTGTTCCACTTTGCAGTCCTGAGTTTGCTGAATGCAATACAGATTTCTTTTATTTTTTTTAAAGTAGCAGCTGACTACTTTAACAAACTCGAATCTGTTTGGGGAAGTTGTAGGAAACTAATATTAGAGCTGCCATTTAATTCTCAAGGCAATAAAAAGGACTGAGAGGCCAAGTCGCCTCTGAATGTCTTTCATGTTGGTTTGTTACACAGTGTGAGCTTGTTTTACAAGTGCTCTGTTTACAAGAATGCTGGGGGAGCTGGAGAGGGGGGGGGAATGTTCATTTAAGTCCCACGTTCACATAGGGCTACTTTTGTAAAGGCCTGATCCAGTCCTACCAGCTGCTTGCCCACAAAACTTCACAATTGTGGAGGCTAATTAGGATTCTTCAGAGGAGCTCTCCTCTCCCCAGCGGCTGCAGGCGGCCTCATCAGACATGCTGTCCCTCCCCCTGGGCCCGGCAGAATGCCCTGCTGTGCCTGGGTTACGTTTTGGCTTATGAATTAACCAATTGATTCAGAAAATATCATTACTTTAGGGCTAAATAAAGCTGTTCCCTTTAAGGGGAAAAAAATCAGAGCTCAGCCTAGCAATAAACCGATACTGTATTACCTACAAACTCCCTTCTCCCTCACACTGCGAGTCCAGGATTCACTTGCCAGGGTAAAATGAGTTGAGTACAAAGGGAATTTATCATTTACCCTGTGAAGACAGGGAGGAAAGCCTGGGTTTGGCAGTAAACATGATCTATCCACTTGCAAGTAAATAAAGCTTCCTGCATGCAGCTCTGACTTCAAAAATTCGTTTACATGAAATGACTGTGTGTATTTGCCTTGTCTTTTTTGTGTCCACTTCTCTCTACAGCTTCAAAGTGAAGAAACCCATAATTGGTACAGACCAAGCATGTCTGAAAGTTGCTTGGTACTACTGCTGTGTAGCTGAATTATAGAACACAGCTCTAGTACTGGACCAAAAATTTCAGCTGGCAGCAATATATAATGTTGGACCTCCAGTATCTTTTGAGTGGTTATGGCCCCAAAAAATTTATATTCAGGCTTTAAATTGACTTTAAACCGGAACCAAATCTGATATAGAGCCTAAACTGAGGAATACATAAATTAACTGTTTCATCTAATACATATAGCTTTCCCTGGTGTGTTTGTGCAAATCACTCATTTTGAGTATTTAAAAGAAAGCTAACTGCAGGAACAAGACAAGATCTTTCAAGCAGTGAAGAAACCCAGTGCAGTGACATACACAGTTCAAAGTTGGTCACAACAAATGTACCATCAGCTTGGACTTCCTCCTCTTCCTGAATGTCTCAAGTGTTTGCCTCCACCTCTTTCAATTACAAAGAATACTCTCCCCTCCCCAAACTAAAAACTAGAATATTAAGACAATTTCACTGCACAAAACCATACCAGATATTGTAATAACAAAATGCTTTATTTTGGGGAATACAAGGAAAAGTGTGACATCCTCATTACCAAATTGCTTTAAAAAGGCATTCTTCCTTTGAAAAAGGTAACACTCGCAACAAAAGGTGACCGGTGAACAAGCCCTCTCATGTAGCAGCAGGAATTCTTTCTTATTTTACAGCCAAAGGCAGGGTTTGAATAATGTACAGCCACAGATTCCAACTTTGTTGATCTTTTCTAGCAGGTTGGGGCACAGGCTTAGCACTGCTCGGTGTGACAGCCCAGAGGGAGGCTGACAACGCAGCGCCGAGACGGGGCTCTCGCAGTTCTCACCCAGGTCGCTTTGCAACAAACCACAAGACTTCACCATTACCACAAGAAGACACTGAGAAAGCCACAAAGTTACTAATCTTCTCGCTTATCTCCAAAAACTTTTCATGCAAGCCCTATGCTCATGAAATTCTCGTACCATCAATCTGGCTACAGCCCAGTGCGTCAGCACACATCCCCTCTGCTGTCAGCCAGGGCTGTGTGTGAGAGGGACACAGCAGGTCTAAGGCTATTGACATACAATCCCTTCCTCAACATAACTGTTTCCTGTACAGCGGGGTCCAAGCTGGGATGTGTTTTAAGACTGCAAATTTATATCCATAAATTACTTCTGCCCTCTCTGAACCTTATGTTAGAATTCAAGTTGTTAAAAGAAGGGGACTGGGAAGTTCCTAAAATTGTCATGTTATAAAAGTAGGCATTCATATAACAGTCCAGTGTGACAACTCTTTGTCACAAGTGGTATCCATCCATGCTAAGGGGTAAGATACATTGGTCTTGTTTAAAGGGGATTCATGTTGTCTGAAGTGGGTATGGTAAACTCTAAAAGAACTATTGGTTTTCTTTATTCAGGTTAGACATAACAAATATGTCAGATACAGCAGTTAGTCTAGAAAAATACATTTAAAAAAATCTTCAGCAGACCATGCTCCCTGTAACAAAATCTTTCAAAACCAATTTTACAATTCTACATTAATGTAAAAAGAAAATCTTAAATTTAGCATCGTGGATTCCATCAAACATCTATCTATCAAAACATGACTTTCACTATTTGTAGATGTTAGAATTCATAATACATTTTTCTAATGTATCCTGTACATATTAAATAACCTAAAAGGCTCTTCTTGTAGTGCATTAACAATTTAGCAAGCACACTCAGTATTTCTCCAGTACCATTTGCATTACAGTTATTTGCCCGCAAAAGTAATTAACATCTAAAAGTGCACACAGTTAGGTCTCCCTCCCTCCCCATAACTTGTTTCCCTGCTGAAACCCAGACATCCACTGGAAACATTATGCTACTGTAGCTAATCTACCCATGATTAGAAATGTGTGACTAAAGTGTTCTTAAACTATACAGGAACTGAATTATATACAGGAATCAAAAGGACAGCCTGTATTTACATCAAGAATGAACTTCCACTACCACAGCATTATACCAAGAACTCAATACAGTGTTACAGTCGGTATTTACTTAGGACTTCAGCTTTAGATCAGTATTAACACAAAACTTAGCTCAGGACATACCCTGAAAAAATGAATATGTTTATTAAATATTACTTCTATTATGCCACAAGACAAATATCCATTGCTGGATAGTCTTACAAGTTCAGTGTTTGAAATAGTGTAATAGTGTGCTGCTCTATGAAGCAGCAAAGAACTTCCAGAGAGGCTGCTGGGGAAAAAAAAAGAAAGAAAGAAGTAAAAAAAAAAAAAAGAACCAACAACAGAAAATCAGGAGAAATAGATGGAAAGAGGGCAGCAGATATCAAGGGAAGAATTAGATTTGAATAACTAAACCAAACTGTTAGCACAAGTCTAAGACAGTCACTGCATGCAGAAACCTCTTGGAAAAGTGTCAGACAGATCTGAGTAGGTTGCAATAAACAAGCTTAAGATGTAACTTCACTGAATTTTTCCATGCCAGGAAAAATGGCAGGACTTTTCTTCATCAAATGGAAGTTTTGAGATTAAATTCCAGATTATCCAGTTTGAGATTGTTAGTTTTACTCTCCAAGAAATCCAGTGTATGAACCTATATTTTTCCGATGATACTTTAAAAAGGCAAACTATAAACTTTTCAATTCATTTTTTACATTGAACTTTTCAAAGAAATCTGAACTGTTGTCTTTATTATGCATTAAAGTGGTCAAACATTTCTCCTGTTTCTCCCTTCCCCAAAAGTGCAAAAAAAAAAGTTGCTGCTTGGTCCACAAACATAAAACATCATATACAGCAAGAGGTTTTCCTTCTGAGTACTGCTTCCATCACTTCCAGTTTCTTCTCCAAGAAAAATGTCAGCGTCCAAAGATGGAATTCAATTCCAGTAGAATTAACTCTACAATCTGATTCTGGTATACTGTGTGGACTGCTATGTTACCAGTCTCTTTCTCTGGTTTTAATAAGGTTGGACCAAAAACTATTGCTATACTTTGATAGGTCATTCGGTTCTTTTCTCCATTTTCTACAACTCTGAAAGAGAAAAAAGAATACACAAAAAGAGACTTATCAGTGTTAGAGCAATAGGATGACAGAAAAAGACACAGTCCAAAGCAAATGGCTATTCAGAGTATTTATTTACTGAGCAGTCTTGCTATTAGGATATACATATGCTGTTATTCTCCTCTCTATGAAAAAAGTTTTGTTTTGAAATGTCATTCTTGGTTCTCTCGCAGTCCCTCAAAAGGACTTGGCAGGAAACATCACAACTATGAAACTACTGTCTCAAGTCTGGTGCTCTGCAAGCTCATATCCAAACAGACTGATATATTGCTTTTATCAAATCCAATACAGGAAAAAAATGCAGTGAGAACAGTCACTTAGTACTTTTAATTGGATTATTTATCTTTAAGGGAGGGTCAGCAACAGAAAGCTTTTTCTTCTATCTATTACTTACCTTTTCAGGTGTCTAAAGAGTACCTGCATTGTGTCTTGATTTGGTTTTGGCAACTGTTTGATTAAATCTTTAACAGCAGGGACACGCTGCCTTGGTTCTTGCTCTGCAAAAGGGTGAGATTGAGAAACAAAAATTCAGTACTTTTGTTTAAAACTTTAGCATAAAATTGAAGAGGCTGGAACGAAAGCCACGGTTTGCAGTGCTAATCCGAGAGAGGACATTGCCACCTCCCGGCCGGCCCCGGCATTACGGACAGGCAATTCCCGACAAGCCACCCCCTTCATAACCAAAACATTCTTTTTAAGCCCAAAATAATTTTAGAAACTGTACAGGACTTATCCAAACAGCATATGCAAGTTCTCCAGACTTACTAATTGCATTGACAAAGTCATTGAAGTGGTTGTAAGTGAACAGTGGCTCTGGCAATTCTCTGAAGAACATTTTTAGAGCTCCTGTGATGACATGTATATCTTCCCATTTACTGTCATTCAAGTCCAGCTTCTCATCTGAGAGAGAAAAATAAATAATTAATGATAATACTTCAACAATAAAAGCACTTTTTTTTTTTTTTTTTTTTTTTAAATTAACTNNNTTTTAAAAAAAAACCTCTTTTTTTTTTTTTTTTTTTTTTTTAAATTAACTCAACTATTCTTTTGTACTTATTACTTTCAAGGCAGTGAAGACTTGCTCCACTTCAGGGCATTGTGTATCCCATTCAGCAGCAGATGGGGACGGCTAAACTCTGCCTACTGCACTACATACACCTCCCCTACTCCTAGGGCATTTCCCAGAAGGGAACAGGAGCTGCTGACATAACACAAAATTTACTGATAGATCCTGTCAATCAGGAAATGAGAGGTCAGATTGTGGATGGGCTACTGCTCTCTTCCTGGTTTCACTGAACAAAACACTAAGATATTGTCAGAAGAAAGGGTTTTATATGCAGAGTACAGAGAATAAGAGCTAAGCCCTCCCCCCACTAAAAGGCAGTAGCAAATCTCACTAAAAAAACTAACTTAAATTTTAATACTAGTGGAAGCTTAACATGCTTGCTGTTTTTCCATAATGTAGTGAGTTATTTTGTTTGAAATAATCCCCCTTCTTCAAATTCTATTACCACCTTTCTTTAGAATTCTGTTCTAGCAATGCCTCTGTGGTCCACACGAGACCAAACCTCCAGAACATCAGGCTTTTCAGCTGATGTGTATTACACAGTTAGTTCTGCAATAGTTAGTTTCTGAAGTAACTTTACTTCGAAGATGACCATCATTTCTCACGATATACTGCAGTTACAGAGAAATCTTTTTCCTGAGCTTTCTATGAACTTCAACAATCTGAAAATATATGCCGTTGTAATATGGTTGGAGGAAGCTTACCATGATTGACTGCAAATCTCAGCTTCTGTATCACTGCAAGATTGCCACTAACTCTGTATAAGCCATCAATATCTAATCCTGAAACAAAGGGATAAATCCATTTTAATGCCTTACATATGTATAGCTCTACTTGGCAAAATTAAAAGCAAAGGAAACCCACCTTGTAACAAAGGAAAAAAAAGTTAAACTAGCTTTTTTTGATGAGCCGGGCATATAAAACAGAGGAGGTTTAATTTGCTGACACAAATTGCTGGCAGTACTGAGCTCAAAGTAATCTCTAAAACTTCCTATTCAGGTAGAAATGAGGCAACAGCTCCAAGTTTCCCCGATGAGATCAGAAGTTTTGTTTAAGATGCTCTTGGTGGGTGAGTAGGGAATACACGGGAGTCCAACATGCAATAACCAACTATTGTGTGGATATCATGTTCAATTTAAGAAAAATCCAATCAAATCATGCACAGAGAGCATCTCAAAGTTGTCAAGTGACCAGGTTTACATGGAGAAGGAATGATGTACATGCACACTCAGAGCTACCCAACAGCCTACAGAACTAAAATGGGCAGCCCTTGCCTTACAGGATTGCACACTCGACCAGTAAACAAGAAAACTGTGTCTCTGTGGTTGTTACTGCAGTTACTCAGCAGTGATTAGGAGGTAAAGAATTTATCTGAAAAGCCACTTGGATGCAGCAGGTAAGTCAGTGCCACTGAGTGGGTGAGTGTTGCCAGAATACCTGCAAGTCCCTGTAGCTCCTCAAGGAGTTGTCTGATGCAACACAGCACAGTTACCAGCATCATCTGACATATCCCTTTTCCCCATAATCCACTAGTCATTCCTTTACAGAAAGAACTGATTTGAAGTGTATTGGCAGAAGGAAGGAGAGTTGGAGAGGTAGGAAAAAAAAGCTGTTCATTTCTGTCAGCTTCCCCTCAGGTATTTAAAAAAGGAAAACTTCACTATCTTCACTGCAGTCCTGTCTTTAAAATAAAAAAGAAATAAAAAAAAAAAAAAAAAAA
>VZTJ01006620.1:3826986-3897618 GCA_013397795.1 Orthonyx spaldingii
AAAAAAAACAAAAAAAAACAAAAAAAAAACAAACAAACAAAAAAAAAAACAAAGCAAAATAACCCCTTTCTCACAATCTTCAGATCACAAATGGAATAAAGCCTGTTACCACAAGCAAGGTGGCAGTTTGTCAAACTGAAGTAATGCAATGGCAGCAATTTTTCTCCCCTCCCAGGCCATAAGATAGAAGCATTGACAAAGAGGACTACAGGCTGCAACAAAATCCTAAATGAAGTTCCCATGGAAGATGCCTTAGAATTCACACGTATTCCCCTGTAACACTTACCCTGATTCTCAAGAGAGTGTTCTCAGATTAACGGACTGGTAATAATCATCTGAATGATGATTATGGAGATGCCATAATCCCCTCTCAGTCATCTTTTCCAAGAGATAGGGCAAAGACAACAGCAAGAAACAGGCGAGAAAACCAGCAGAGACTACAGCCAAGTCAGGAGTCACAACCAACATATTTTCAACAAAAATGTGAAGATGTGCTTTACAGCAGACAACCCAGAATGTCACATGCAGCTTTCAAACAAAGTGCTCTCAGTTATTAGGTAGGAAATACATATTTTCAATGAAAGCAAACAAAAACTGAGTCAATATGTGGACACTGATAATCTCCAGTATTGCATAAAATTTAGCAATTGATGTAACTGTCTGAAGGGCATCAAACCAACAGACTGGTCTTCTGGCAGTCAGTGCATACACAGAGCAGGAACACAACTGTTTCTTGTAAGTTTGCTTCAAGGAAGTTTTAATAGAAGTGATTGTTAGCATGCTTAAACCTTCCAAAAACGAATGGCTGCGTTTTGTTAGTCTCTCGCTTTTAATCTGGAAAAAAAAAACTTTATGGGCTGAGCTCTTCTACTACTTCTCGTAATCCCTCTTCCTTTAGAGCCTTGCTGCCAAGAGGTTGTCCTGCCTTCTCCACAGCTTGAGATACACTGAAGCAGATCCGTTTCTCAGATATAAGATTTCCTTTCCTCCCCTCTCCCCACTTTGGATCCCACCTATGTCCTCACTCTGAAAACCCAATGCTAACTCCAGATACGAATTTCAGATTATTTTCCCCAAACAAACCAACAGCATTATAAAATTAAAGTGTTCAACATTAAGAGTGGTGAGCAAGAGAGATTTATAAACAAAAAACTTCAACCATACCATGTTCCTCAACATGCTCAATGCACAGCTTCACGAACTTTGGCACCGTGCTGTTTTCTCTTTGACACAAGCTGGTGAGATTTGAACCAAAAACTTGATCTGGAACCAAGTAAAGAGACTGATTTACAGTGGAACAGGACTCAAGTGACAGAACTAGCTCAGGTTAAAACAAACCTCTACAAAGGGCAAAGTCTACTGGATACAATTGTCGCAGTATTGGAGTGGAAATAGGAAAGTTTTGAAAAGAGTTCTCAGCAGCTCCCAGCGAGAAAAAGCGCCCAGTAAGAAACAGCGTCAGCAGCTGCACCAAGGTGAGCCTCCAAGGAAGGAAGTTTTGCTACTGAAATAATTTTAATCATCAGGTGATACTTTTAAGCATCATATGGTTAATACTGTAGTAAGAAATTTAATGGATTCAAATGTGTCCTGTTACACTCCATTCCTGTCCCAAGTTCAGCATGCATTTATTGCAATCTTCCTTAAAAATTTGAACAGAGATAATGAACTTTAGCCGGAGTGAAATCTTGCAGAATTGCTTGGGAAAAAACCCTGCAAAATGTTGTCTTCCACTACACCTACTGTTTAACACAGCATTATATATTAATTTACTTTAACATAGAGTCTTCTGACATTTTTAAGTTCTGACACAAATTTGTAAATGACAGACTTTTACCTCAGAGCTCTGAATGGGTGCAAGTCTGACCATGTATAGGCAACCTGGCTGCAAGGTCAGAATCTAAATACAGATATTTACAGGCAAAGGTAAATTTAAGTCTTATTTTCAAAACTACACAATCCACAGGGAGTATTTTCTATCATAAAGTGGAACAAAAATGAAAAACAGCTTGGACAGAGAGGAGAATCTTGCAATGTCTCAGTGAATTTGAGCAACATGTTAACTCCTCTTGCTCAGATTATGTTATCACCAAAATCTTTGACAGATCCATTTCTATGGCTTTCATCAAAGATGCCCAAACAATAGATGCTCTCTTCTGTTCAGATGCATGAGGGTGACATGGGGTCTGGAGACAGAGAAGCGAAGATCACACTCTTGCAGGGAAGGGGTGTTTGTAGGTTTGTTTAATCTGTTAAATTAGGTACATAAGTGGCCATCTTCCCAGAATCTAGTGTATCTTACTTCAGAGCTTCTGCAAAACAGAGACTGCTCTTGCATTTGCATCATGCACAGCATCTAGCCCATTTTGCATGTTCAGTAATTTCAGCAGATTAACAACTCCTGCACCTTGACTAGTGCTTTGGGAAATCCAAACAGCACATCAAACCAATTTTACAGTATGAAAATGGGCATTTAATGGCATTATTAGCTGGATGTGATACGGCCAGTGGTCCACACCACCTCAGTCCTGTGGCAGCTACTCACGCAGCAAGCTTTATAAGCAGAATCAGTAGCAAAGGATTGAAAAAGCCCACGCAGCAGAAAGCCAGGCTAGCATGCAGCTGTGTTAGGTAAAGCAATGCAGATTAGGTAGCAGAAGAAAACAGTAGCATGTGACAATGTAATTTGCTACAATTGCCTTTGACTTTAATAATTTCAACATATACAGGAGTAGTATTTTTTCTTCTCATCTTAAGAGTAACTTCTGTACTTTTGATTTTCCATGTAACAAAACTTCAGCACAGTTCCTTCTCCACTTAGTGCATGCTGTTTCAAGTGGATTTTTTTCTTCTAGAACTTTTCACTATTTGTTCTGCTCATGCTGGGTTTGCCAAGCTTTCCATTTACTAAGCTTGTTCTGCAGCAGCCACAAAAGCACACTGGGCTTTTAAATGAAGACTTCTGTATTATTCATTCATACAATAATTGTAAAACTGTACAGTGCAGATCCAACTTTTAAAATTTACACCATGCTTTTAAAGAAAACCCAAACTCTTCATTCCTTAACGCCTTTATTAAAAATCCAATCATTAGCACGCACAGGTACAAATTAAACTTGGCTTAGTGTTCACTGCTGCCAATGTCAGAAGTTACGTCACTGAGCCATGACATGAATACTAAGCTGTAAAGCGGAGCATAACGTCCAAGTCTGGGAATAATGCCTCCTTATCCCAAACAAAATTTCCACCATTTACAAGTAAATTATATTTGCAGATACACAAATATATCAAATGGCACATGCAACAGAAGCACACCTGTTAAAGTGTGTAGTGAGGCAAATCACAGTAGGATTTGGTCTGGTATTTGCCTACCCATATGCTATTTTGACCCTAGTAGAGCACCACCTACAAGTCCTGCTAAAGCATACAAATAAATAAATAAATAAATGAAGTTTTACAATGAGTACCAAGTCAATAATTTACACAAACACATTAATTTAAACCTGTGAAATTACTGTTCTCTCAAATTTCTACAAGTGTGACAAAAGGAAATCTTCCATAACTTTGATTCAAGAGTACCTGTAACACTCTTTGTGAAACAATTAAAACAATGTATACATTCAAAAATGCTTGTGGGGAAAAAGATGCTTAAGTTAAGACTCCTGTAACCTCATCCTGGTTTTCCTAAATATTTCATTTCTTATGCTATGGCACATGATTGTCTGGTTCCATGTGGACTTTTAAAACACCCTTGTGAAACAGGTGAGCACATGCACTCAGCTTTGTACCCAAAGGGCTGTTCTTTCCCTTGTTTGCACAAACGAGGGTCAGATATCTGGATTTCCAGCTCAGAAGGGTGGAATGCAGTGCTTCTTAGCTAGAGAGTCCAAGTCCAAACGGGCTCCTGGGCCCTCCATTTTCACTGCAGTTTGGCCAGCAATGAGCTGAAGGTGAGGGCATCCTCCGAGCAGTTTAATGGCTAGTAACAGCACTCAGCAGTACAGCAATCAATCACCAGTTCCACTATACATCCAAGACTTTTGTTAAACCATCTATACACATGTATTTTACTCTGAAACTAGACCATTTTAACCCCATTTTACACATGAACTACTAAACTCAGCTTTCAAATTATGTCCTTTGTTAAAAAGGTTCATTTACCCTTAATGTAGCCTTTTTCACGGACAGCTTGTAATGTAGGGCGCCGTGTAAGAAACTTCTTGAGCTTCGTTTTGGTCTTTTTCTGATCTGTGGAATCTATATTGCTGGGTGCTTTCACTGCTGAAAAGAGAAACACATTTAGCATTACTACCCACAGCGCCAACACTGCATTTATCAGCCGAGGAACCAACATTAAAAGAAAAAAAAAATTATGCTCCAAAACACACAAAAAACCTATTCAAATTTGCAACTCATCCCTAATTTTTTCCTTAACTTTTTGGAACTCCTTGTAAATAGCATCCATTTTTCAAACTCCCAAGAGACAACCCTGTCACTAAAAACTTGCAAAACCGACTAAACGGTAGCTTATGTATGGAATTGACGTGGAAATTTAAAAATGCAGCTATGTTTCAAAACCAGTCCTGTCTCTCATTAGGTTAACTATTTTGAAAGAAATAAATACTTTCTTGAAAAATACATATAGGGCCTGGAAGGAAAAGACAGAGAACAGTCTGTCTGATTAATGTATTTCTGTGCACAAGAAGTTAATTTCTGTGTCTAAAAGACATTTAGCTCCAAAATTCTGAAGGTGTAATTAAAAATGCTTTGTTTCTCTAAACAGCCAATACATCAGCAGCAACATAGAGAAATTGCAGCTCGAGTTAATAGTGCA
Source organism: Orthonyx spaldingii (assembly GCA_013397795.1). Taxonomy (NCBI): domain Eukaryota; kingdom Metazoa; phylum Chordata; class Aves; order Passeriformes; family Orthonychidae; genus Orthonyx; species Orthonyx spaldingii. Next base: position 3,831,821 of record VZTJ01006620.1, read on the forward strand.
AATATTTACAGATGCTGTGCTACAGATAAAAAACAATTCCAATCAGTAAAATGACAAAAGAATTCTTATTCAAAACTATTTATGCAAGTCAGATACTATTTCTGTGCATTTGACAACACCTTGAAAGTAATTCATTTCACCACTGCTTATATTCCCCTGTTTTAAATGTGTCATACAGCAGTAGCTAAAGATATTTCACACTTTTTTCTTCTTCTTCCCTTTTTAAATTATGATTAATAAAACATGGAAGAAAATTTGCCAAGTGGCATCAAGATGTAGAATGAACTATATTAAGCCTCTTTCCAAACTTCAGTAGTTTCATTTTTAGCTGTCCTTTTGAATTCTTCCCTATTTACACATAATACTGAAGATGCAGAAAATTAAAACTGGCATTGCTAGGATCAATTAAAGGAAAATTTTCAACTCACAACGAAGTTTCTTAGAGTCTTTATTTTCTTTTTCTTTCTCTTTGTCTTGTTTTTCCACTCCAGGGGAATCTGGTACCTCATCATCTAACACTTCATCAGACTCTATTACCTGTTGGATTTAAGAAGATACACAGTGCTCAGTTTGCCAGTTCAGAGAATGCAGCATTAACACACACATTTCCTGCAAACAGTTCTACAATACAGTTTTTCCCCCTGTAATGACATTGAGTTGGTTCTTTCCTGAACTCTAGATGCTAAACGTCCCCAGAGACACCACCATTCTCACTGGCAGAGTGAGTAACTTTGAGAAACTATTTCATCATAAGACTCAATAATGAAAACGTTGCTGGACACTGAACAAAGTACAACCAGCCTTTCATGATAACACTTCATTACATCAACCAATAAACAACAGAAATGATTTTTGGTTGGGTTTATTTTCCAAATCCAATATACAAACATCAGCTATGTAATGGTCTGCCACAGAAATGCCTGACCGATAGAGTGGAAAAAAATATCTAGACCATCTACCCGATTTGTTATCTCTATAATTAAAATTTTCTTAAAAGAAAATAAAACTATTAATTGGAAAGTCTCACTACTGTCAGAACATACACTGAATTCACTCTGAAAAACTAAGCATACCAGTGCCTAAAATTCTCGCCCTGTGTTCCTGCTATCTCAGCATATTCTCATTAAACGCTGTCGAGTGAAAATGTAGATCATGTTGAAGTGTGGAGGCTGATACCAGAGTCTGCTGCTCTTACCTGCATCCTCATACCCATGCTACATGTGTGACTGCAGACATGCCAGGAAATGGAAACAGAAACTTTCTCAATTTCAGTACAACATATTCCCTTCCCAAACCATGTATGTCTTACTTCACTTCAACTGAAGTGAACTGGACTGCTATGCAGTTGCCAAAATCTGACTGCAGAGTCCCTTCTGTTACAAGGAAGGAGATTGTAACAATGAGGCAGGGTTGTGCCCTCCAGAGCACTGTGTGAGCAGCAGCATGACTTCATGGACTGAGCTGCACTTTTACCTGTAGGGCAGTGCTAGCTTTAAACACCTTCATTCCTGTTCCTTTTCTAAAGCTTTGGATAGCCTTTTTACACACTAAAGATCAATATATTCAACTGCTCAATAAAAATCCCCATTAAGGATCCTCTGCCACTCTTCAAGAGCCCTCAAAGCTTTTTAGGATTGGCACATCTTAAAACTATTAACTGCTTTGGAAAAAAATGACCTGGTATCTAGGTTGTACTATGCAACAAGTTTAATATAAACAACTTGGAAATTTCTGTATTTAACAAAGAACAGCCACATCTTCTGCAGGCAGCTGTTCCTCTTGTACAGGGTATTTTGCCACAACAGCAGCCTGAGGGAGCAAAGAGAACAGAATCTGCTCCGCCCCTTCTTTTGAGGAAGATCTTGTCACACCAGAACTAGTGCCTCAGCCATGGGAAAGAGATTCACAGCTACTATTATCACAAACTTTCCAAAATTAAAAGTTGGCTTTAGATCTGATGGATTTTTGTACCCAAAGCTTCAGTGCTTCAAATTATCAGGTAGTCTAATGCACTTTCTTAACTTATGCCTTGTAGTCTCGGCTCTCTTGGCTACCAGCTCCAAGCAGTATGCATCACCATTTCCTCCAGAGTGCTGAGAAACTCTCCTTATTCCACCAGTCACTTCCTCAACCTCAACGTAATACCTCGCTCACACCTCAGCATATCTCAGCCTTTCCCTCTTTGCTCATTTTTAAGCAGGGAAGGAGTGGCCTCAGTTGTGTTACACAGGGCAGACAGGAGAAGGGTGTCACTAAGTGACTGGGTGACACTGCCTTGCCTGGTTATTAAGGGCCATGACATTTCCATACCAGGAGAGAGCAGAAGATTAGGAACCTAAACCATGAGCACTCAGAAAGAAACGGAACGGTTCATATTAGCCTGCTGTGTTTGGGTGGAAAACACCCATATGTGAAAAACACTATCAGAGCTACGAGAAATGAAAGCCACTGACTGGCACTGAAAGCAACAAAAATGGAGCTTATGGACAGAGGCCAAGCCTGGAACTATTATAAAGTAAGAATACACATTAAGTAAACTTGATATAAGGGCAATATTTTCTCCAAGATCTCCTCCAACTTCTGAGTTAAAAAATAGTTAATCTTGTTTAGCAATAACAAGAGCAAATGCTTGAGCTCTTTTCTGATAATTAAATACTTGGCATTATGCTGTCAGATAAGAAAAGATAATACAGTATTTTGCCAGGGCTTTTAATTTGTACTTCAGTGCAGCCATAGTAAGTGAAGAGTAGTATCAAATGCTAACAAATGTATGTCATGAAGTCTTCCCTTGGCCATCTTCCCCCTTTCATTCCCTCTCTATCAGAACCTTTCAGGTCACTGGGACAGAACAAGTATTTGGCCACAGAAGTAAGTTCATTTCTGAGATGGACATCAGCCCACACCTCCTGGATCTTAATCCAGTGGACCACCTTTCTTCCTTTGCCACTATTAATTGTATTTCACTCACTACCACCTGAAACTGTCATATCCTCAAGCTCCTGCCTGCTCTCAAGAAAATCAGTACAGGAAGATGCACATGAAGCATTAGAAGCTGTTACATTAATTAGTTTACTAAATACTATTACTGTGAAAATAGAACCTTCATGATTTAAATACATACCTGATTATTGATGGTGCAGTCAAGAACGTGATACCATTCATTAATAAAGCTGTCATTGTCTGATTGAATTAAGAGTTCAGTTCCTTGGCGGGTTTTTAGCTTTAAAGAAATAAAACCAGACATCATCAGAATTGATAAACACACTACAGTTCAAAAGTAAAATTACCTAAATCAAATTAAACTTCTCGCTGGCAGAATTGTTAACTAATACACAGCCACTCAAGATCATTTATCAGTGAAAACAGCCATTAACTGTCTGCTTAAAATTGAAAAGTATTATCCCATACAGACATATTAAAAATGGTCATTTCTTGCAAGTACTAAGAAAACGTCTACATTTAAGCAGATAGAAGTGGATAAAACTCTGTTTCATGAGTTTTTGATTTTAAGTTTAGAGAAAATTTCTTACATCAGTGATTGAAGTGCATATAATTCTGCATTTAAATAAAATAATTTACCTCAATAACATTTTTTTTGCTGGATTTGTCCTTCGAGGCCCAGTCAACCAACGCCCCTTTGAGATCCACTGTAAATTCTGGCTTAGACTGATTGACACCAAACTTCTGGAAAAAATAGGAACAATGATGATAAAATTAAACCTGAAGAAATTCTTTACAGTCTTGCAATCTTTCAAATATAACATATTATTTACAGTCTATATAACTTAAGCCAGATACAGTACTTTGCCAAAAATTAACAGGCAAGAGAGCAGGAAAACAAAAAAACCTTCCACAAAATAACCTTTAAGCATGTCTATCACAAGCTGCTTATCTTAAAGTCCTCAAAATTCCATAGATTTAAATGCCAATCAGATTCCAGCAGAGTTTTTTTGCTATCACAAACAGTTCTAGAAGTCCATACAACATTTGACTGTAGCTTGATTTTAGTCAAGATAGTTCCAAGCTTTAAACAAAACCAGCTAATAAGTAACTGAACAAAAAAACCCCAAATATTCTGCCACTTAATCAGTGGTTTTATATAAAACCAAAAATCAAACCAGAAACAGTAGGTTTGCTAGACAGGACTCACAGCCCTCCACACTGAAAGAGCACTCTCAGTTTGTACATTTATCTATATATTTTTATCTATTTATAATTTTTTAAAAACATTTATCCCCTAATGCTTTTATATTTTTCTGTAGTGCTTCTATTGCAATACTGGAGCATGTCCTACCAAGTAAACAGAACTCACTGCCTATCTACCAAACAAACAGCAAATAAACAAAACAATGACTTAAAAAAAAAACAAACCCTAAACATTTAACCCACAAGTAACCCTTCAAACAATTTGGAGGAAAATATGAGGGAGCTATTTTTACCTCCTACTTTCACATTTATACTAGGTATCAGAATTTTTAAAAATAAAGTACTTTTACCATGATTTCAACATACACCAGATAGCTTTGAAATGTAATTCCTCAAGGAAACCAATTCAGTGGCACATACAAACAAAAAGCTCTAGTTGCAAGTGACATGAGTAAAATATGGAACAGGGAAAGCTGTAAGTCACTCCTCAGTTGTAGCACAGAAATTTCATGCTGTAGTTCCAGGGAAAGCTTGTAGCATCTGCTCCCTCAGAAAGACTTTTCTTATTTCTTTATGAAGTCTTTGATGTGTGAATGCTGTTCCTGTGACAGCTCTGGGGGACCTAAGCCCCAGGACAAGCTCCTTGCTGCAAACACAAGTTTCGAGCCAGTACAAGAACAGCCATATCCAAGGGGAGAAAAAATGGTTCAGAAAACAGGACTAATCTGCTGCTTCTGATTAAATTCCCAGCATGGATGTTAATTAATGCTAATTGTGTTTCTGAAAGGCTGTTTACCACTGGAAAATCTCCATGCTTGGAGTCCTAAGGGCAATGAAGTGTTGAATGGAAAGTAGCATCTTAACTTCTTTATTTTACCCATGAAATATCAGAACAGGGCTGTATTTCTAATTTACCTATGCCAATTAGCACTTGGGAAAAAATCCCCACCACCTCCCACCTTCTAACTTAATTCTCAGATACCTCATCCAATAACATTTCTTTTTAATTATAGTAGGACTTTTGAGAGAGGCCCAGCTCAGCAGCAGAGGAACAATCTCTGGGCCATTTTGGCTCTGGCAGCAGTTGCCTGTTTGAGAGAAAGTCACACAGCTGCTGCACACACATCCAAAGTGTCCCAGACGCACTTCCTGGCAGTCTAGATCAATCTTGCTGCGTGTTGGAAAAAAAATTAAATCAATTTATAGAGTTTGGCACTGGAGAGAACAGGAAACAAGTGCCAAGGTCCTCTACAGGACTGGGGGCAGGGGCGTGATTAGTTAAAACCATGGCCCAGATGATGCTGAGAATCACAGAAGAGGACTTGTAACAGGTAACATCAACACACAACAAGAAAAAAATGTTACCTGTCAGTGCTGTTTTCACCAAAAGTCCTCCAACACATTAGCTTGCTGAACTCCACACCTGACAGATTACAGCACTACCTCCCACACATTTACACTCTACTCATCTTTTTGACCTGACTCCCTTCAGTATTTCAGAGAAGCACAGAAGAAAGAAAAGATTAAAGCTAATAAGAGAAAAAAAAGAAGGCTTTCACCACTCCCTCACTCAAACTGGTGGCCAAACTGCTGTGTGAGATCCAAGGATGGGGAAACCCAGGCAAATAATCCAGCTACCCTGCAAAGCTCTTCTGATATACCAACACATTACATACCCATCACAACCTTTTTATTCAAGGACATTTTAAGTTTACCATGCAGGCTCTCCTTTGAGGTTTCCTGTCAAGGTTCCTTTCTGCTCCTGGGTCTACGAAAATGAGATGCCAGCAGCTACTTTCCTCCTTAAAGCTTTCAGAAGCAAGTGCTGCACAGGGCTGCTCAGATACCCTGCACACAGAGGTTGGCTGAAGGCAACTGAACCCTCCTGAAGCCAGCAGAAAGAAATCCTTTCCTTTTACATCTGCTGCCACACAGACATTAAGACTCAAAGCAGAGTGTGCTACCTAGTCAGCACCAGTCAGGAGAAATCCAGCTCTTACTGAGTTGACACCTTACCCTTACTGGATTTCTCTTTTGAGCTGTCTGGGAAGTTTGGAAAGGGCAGCAGTGTAAGACAGAAAGAGGGAGAGGTCTATACGTGGTGCTGCCAGCTGTCCTAGATATGAAGCCGTCCTGCAGTCATTTCTGACAGCTTTTCTTGGACAAAAAACATAGTCATGGGATGTGCTTATGCTGGTTTTATGGGAGAGGAAACTTTTTTGAAAGAATAGGGTGTTTGCTTTGCTTTAGATAGAGTAGATGCTGTGCAGCTTAAGCACAGCCTTGAGGATGTGTGCTGATGTCAATAAATAGAAGGCCTGTTCAATCTTTTCAGGATTTTCTCCAAGTTCTGGAAGCCTGCACAGGGACAAACGACACAGTCTGTATTGTGACACATTCTAGTATTCTTTGGAAACAGAATTGGAAGCTATTTATGGGAAGACTCTGGATGTACAAATGACACCTGGCATTCTTGTAATTCTATTTCTAATTACAGTTGGGTAGGATGCTTTAATTCCAAGTCCTTCTCATCCACGGATGGACTGTGGAAAGAAAGCTGTGGAGACAGATTCACCTTTGTGGCTGGTAGGGGAGCTTGAGCTTCAAAACTTACAAAACAAAACAAAACAAAACAAAAATAAGAAAAAAAAAAAAGAAAAAATATATTCTTTATCATCACAGCAAAATGATGGATTTTTTTTTTAAACCAGACTGATAGGAGCATTTGTATTCCAAAAAGTTTTCACAATGAGCATCTGAGCTCCTGTATAATCAGCAGTGCAATACTGATGAACTGTAGTAATGCACACATGACATCCTTGGCTAAAATCACAGCGGTATGACATAAACAAGAGTTTACTCAGATGAATCTTGAAGAGCATCTATTTCCTTGATGTTTGGGAAGTTTCCAGGCTTGGTTTGCCACCACTGTACTTGTCACTGAGCTCATGTGCCTATTACAGAAAGCTGACAGATGAATCCTTCTAAGCAGTTACCACTTGCTGTGCTTTATGAAGCCCTGTCACTAGAATTTGGCAATAGCTAATACATCTCATTCACACCAAAAGATGAGTGAAAAAAACTTTTTAAAAAAATCCATGTCTCCTTATAAAAAGTAGCCTTTTACAAGGTTACCAAACTGTTCACAAATTACCTGTTCCATGCTTCCACATACAGAGCAATGAATTTGACAAACAAGAAAAAGACAGTTGCATCATTTTTAACACAAGGTTAATTTATGAATTTTTGATAGGCAGCACTTCTGTGCTTGGCATTTTAAAAACATAAGTACAGATGCTTAAAATACATATAAAGAATCCTATAAATTTACATCAGCTTTCTGTATGTGGAATATACCTAGAACATCCTTGTGCCCTTTTTCTTTCGTCTCTTCATGCATAACATTTACATTTTTGGGTATTCCAATTACAACTAGAATTATCAAACAACATGTACACCATTGTATCAAAGGTATCATAGGCACCATACAAAGATTCTAAATTAGTTGTGTTAGAAAGTATCAGACAAAATATCTGTTAAAAAACTCAGCATATCATGCTGCATATTAGTCAAGGCACTAGTGGTTCAAATAGTAGGCAAATTTGGGATTATAATTCTGGCACCAATGAACCAGATACACTTTCTACTTTGTTCCAATGGAACAATTACAGGATTATTGCAATAAACTTGTGTTAATTCTCACCTTGGATGACTTTCAAAAACAGCAAACAAGATACATGAGGTGTTATACGGAGTGTCAAAACTAAATCTTGGAAAAATTCAAGTTTACTTCCAGGATTAGTGGCAAATAGCCTTACAGTGACAAAAGGCATGCAACAAGAACACATACAGTGATAGCTGAAACTTGGGCAGAGTTTACATAGGTGACAGCAGGTCGACGACTGAGAGCATTTTTCCAAGAAGAAAGCAGCGAGAGCAAGAGCTCAGGAATTGAGCCCCCTTGGCAAAATGACTTGATGAGAAAAAGGAAGAAAAGTGATGAAGTCACAAAACAATGCACAAAAAAAGAAGATATGGTTATATCAATCACTAGACGAATGCTAAACGTTCTTCTCGTAAAATGCAGAAGAAATGTCATTCTTATCACATGTCAAACTGTCCGACTTGACTCCACCTTATTAAAATATGGGCACAGAACAAAGTTTGAGAGGTGAGGTGAAATTCTGAACGCCTAAAAAAAAAAATTTCCTATGGAGACCACCAAGAGTGTGTGCTGAATACTTAATTACATATCTACAAAGTCAGCTATGATTATGTAGGTGTAAACCATTAAGTCCTTGAAAGAGATTCTCACTTAATATTTCCAGCTTCACTTTATTCTGTTTGTACTGTTTATATTTATTTTGCTGATCCTACTCTAGTACTTGACAGTACACACAACTGATAGTGTCTCACAGAAATATTGTGACTATGTGACTTCTGCTCCACTTAAATTATCAAAAGAATTTACACATTTTTATTTTTAAATTTATTTATTAGATTTTTATTTGTTTTTAAATTATTCTATCTGGATGGCATAACACAATTTACACTAGTGCCCATGAATCATGCAACTCTGCTTATTGTTCATCTTTTATGGATAATTAATTTAGGCACACATCATTTGTAACATTATCACATGAACAGTTTAGCATTGTGTGTTTTAATGATATCAACATATAGTTGAAAAAGACAGTTCTTTTGATTTACAGCCACACTTGAATTAAGAGTATTAGAAGCTGTAATTGAGATTTTGGAACTTGACTAGTTACCCAAGCAGAAGTTTTACTTTCCAAACATGCATATTAGTATCTGTAAAACTAAAATACTTTTTGGATCCTTGAATGTAGAAGTCAACCACAGAAGTCACCAAAATCCACTTCCTGCCATATAGTGTAATTTACCTTCTCTGATGCCTTCTGTCTTTATTGTTTTTCCTTCCTTTCTTTTCCCTCTGCTTGACCACCTTGCTCAACTTTACCCCTTTCATTCTCTTCTACTCCAAACTTTACTTATTCATCCTCACCTATTTTTTTCCAACCACCCCTTCTACACAAGGGGGGGAAAATATATTTACAGGTCTGAAAAAAACTCAATACTATAGCAAAGAGTTGTCAATTTCAATTCACCACCCATAATGAAGCGCAGCAGGAGAAAGTGAGCCAAGCAGAAAGATCAGTAAAGCATAGCAAGATAGCACAGGTCTGTAAGAGGCAATTTTGCTGGAATTCACATGATAATACATGGAAATAATGAACACTGACTCTGGCCTGTCTTTAGTTATTACAGGAGATCCACGCAGTTTAATGTCAGACCTCCAAAAGAGGCTCAGAAAGCCATATATAAAGAGCTATTTCGATGCCTGTTAATGTAGGAATATAGCTGGACAAATACAGCAAATTTAATTATAGTGCTATTACACTAGAGGTGATAAAAAAATTGAGTAATCATCATCTTCAGTGTGATGTTTCTCTTTTGGTCTTCATCAGACAACAAAATAAGTACTTGTCATGCACTATATGAAGAACTAAAACAAAATATGGAATCCAGCACGACAAAGATTAAATCATAAGACAAGACTGCATTTCTCAGATAGTGCAATGCAAGAAGCCTTGTGTCAGACTATTTTCTTTATTACATGTATCACATTCAAAATTACCTGCAGTTTATGAAAAAATATCCAAGAATGGTAAAACAAACAAACTGCTTAGACAAACACATTAGTAAGGAACACAAAAGTATTTTGCCTGGAGAAAAAACTTCAAGCCTATGGGGCACCTGAATGTTATCAGTTTCTTGCTTGTCACACATACATACATACAACTGGTTTTCTTCTGAAGCTACATCATAATTGTTACATTAAACTATTTTCTTGCCAACTTACACACAGTTTCTTTTTTCTAAATTAGGTATATATATATATATATAGGCATTAGTAACCTGCAAATAAGAGGGCTTTAATTTATTGTGCTTTACATGACTAACACTTCAGTGAGGGTGGGGGTTGTTCCTGGGCTTACCCAGCCAGTTCCACTTCCTTGGGTTTTAGTGAACAGCAGCGATGACCCTTGTAACACTGCCCATGATGACATCCAATTCTTTCTGTAAATAATTGTAAACAAACATAAAATAAATTGACTCTGAAAGCAGGTATTTAAACTGTCGATCATTGCTGCTCAGTTGACCTGTATGTTAATATACTTAAGCACATATACAGTCATTAGTGGCATCAGTAAGTCCTAATTGCTATCATATTTGTAGAATGGAACATATGTTAACAATCCCAGCCTGACCATCAAAGTCTAAATCAAACAAAGCTAATTAGTAGTAGAAGTAGTTCACCAAGAGAAACACCATGCAATTATAATTTCAAAGGGGCTAATCTGGAACGCTCAGCCTACTGTGTACTTAACAGATCATGCCAAAGTACTGCATAATTCTGAAATTGACTGATCTGAGATGCAAGTGTCCCATGTTTATGTAATAAGCTCATTTACATTGCCAATAAAGGATTTGCTACACATCTAAAAAATTAAGAAAAAGAATGAGTTGTTTCAGTTGTCTATTTGCTTTTATGTCAGCAGACCTGTCCTCCTGAGGTTATAAAAAAAATAAAATCTTGACAAGCCCTGAATATCTATTCCCATTGCCCAACACGAATTATTACTTAACAGCTCTCAAAGTGCCAGGACGGCCACGTTGCATGTTTCTGTTCAGCAGTGCAGCAATCCAGATCAATGATTCCAACAGATGGAATGTTAATGATGACAGCACATTGTACCAGCAGCAGCTTACACAAACCACTGTCCACCCAGTCCCACCAAACTCTTAGAAGCAGCTCTGAGGAACCAGACTAGAGGTCAGATGTGCTGCGCAGCTGCACTGGACTAGGTCAGGGTGGCTCTACAATAACAGCTGGGTGTTGCCTATTTAACCCTCAGGACAAGCATGCTTCATGTATCATAAGTCTGGGAAACACTGAACTAGATATAACACACTATTAGAACTAAATTATTAAAGAAAAAAAAAAGTAAGGCAAAAAAGGCAAGAAGCAAACTTAAATTAAATCTGAGGATGTGCCACACTTCTGCAGTACTTGCAAAACACCAGAAATGCAGTTACCCAGCATCACTTGATTATACATTATGATTTATAATGCAAATTGCTGCCTGGGATGCAGAGAAAAGTCAGAAATGAGGTCACTTGTCACCTACAGGAGACTGACATTGGGCAATACACTGCTCCAAACCCTTCACATGCACCGTGAAGGAAGAATTAGGGAGCATGTGACACGTACATTCACTCCTTGGAAGTTAAAGAATAGCAAGTGAAAGTCTGGAAATTCCTCTTACACTGATTTTATCCAAGGAACAAGACAGGCTATAACCTACACAGATTTGCTCTTCAATCAATCAATCAATCCCATTTTAAAAAGCTGTCTCTCATCAATACACCTTCATGAAATCACTGCCCTGTGTGAAGCCCTGATACATGAGCCTCTGGCTCTCTGCACTCCTTTCTCTTTAGCTCACAGGGACAAACACATGGGATAAGGTTAAGCTGTGTCATACAGGAAAACCTCCGAGGTAAATTCAGACAGAAAATAAGAAGTTGCAAACACCAGTATGCTGCCCTAATATAAAAGACCTTTCATAAACCCTAAGCACATGCACTTTCACAAGTTCAAGACTTACCGAACTTTCTTCCCATTTTCTGTAATTTTTGTCACATTTAACAACCCATACTTTTCTTGACCCTGTAACATAAGAGTAAGACATAAGAAAAATAAAAGAAAATCTGCTTCTAGTAACATCACATCACAGAATTCAATCCCCCAAATAATCCATTTCTGGCAATGAGCCATCTTTGCTCATGTTATAACTTCAAGAAACTGTCTTTAAGCATATTTAAATATTCAGAGATCAGTAAAATCAAAATTCCTCTAGGAAAATACTTATTACCATTCAGTGGGTAAAAAGCTTTCCTTCATCAAGACCAAGGTTCTTTGGACAAGCCAAATTGAATAATTTGTGATAGTAGACAGTCAAAATTATGAATGTAAATTTATAATGATTTGTATAATAGCACAGTAGTCTAATTTTACACATTTTACTAAAAAATGAGGGGGCTGACAAAAAACCAGCCCAAATTCCCATACAAGTCTTCCTAGCAATTTTAACATAATTTCATATTTTAAATAAAACATGACTGAAGTGCATAAAAATATTAACATATTCATGTTAAAATTAGAAGACTGAAGCATTTCTTTGATGTCCTCTTTTTTTCCTATCCCCAAGGAAAACAGTAGAATTTCAAACTACTTAGTTATGTCTTGTTGATGAAAACCATCTACATTAGTATGCCTACAAAAAAATATGAAGACCAGTCAGTGACTGCTGGGAAAAGAACACTGCTGGACAAGAAGGCTGTTTGCAAGTTTCAAATAGTTGGTGTGAATATATCTAGTTTCTGTGTAAAAATAATAAAATAAAGGAATGTTCGAAAAAGCATTCTAGGATAAAAAGATTCCCTTAAACCATCATCTTAAAATGAGGTTATCAAATTTTGCCATTTTCTCCTGACACCCCAGCTTTGTCCTACCAATCAGTGGTGCTAAAAGAATGCTAAATTATTTTTTATCAATTCCATTTCAGTAACAGCTTCTAACAGTTCCTAATTTATGGAATAAGCTATTAGTTGAAACAATCAACTAGGGAATGGATCCAAATTAGTTTTATCATTAAAAAAACGACCTCAATTCTAGATCCAATGAAAATAGAAGCTAAATCCTCTTCAGCATTTTCCTCTAACTCTCAAACTTAAGTGGACCGTAACCGCACAATACAATTTTGAATAAAAATTTTTGTTGGAATACCATGGATAATGCTCTTATGAGAGACATAGATCTGTTTTTCATGGACCTTAAAAATTCTACCTGCATGTTTCAAGCCCAGCACATAAAACACAGAAAGGATACATTATCAAGAACAAAGGTGTTCAGCTGGTGGATCAGATATTATTCAGTCCAGTGGTAGCTACTACTCTTACTCAATCTAATATCTTCACTGGGCTGGAACGCTTTCCCAAGCCAGTGACAGATTCATTGTTTTCAAAACTGGTATTTTCAATAGAAGAAAGGAACCCCTTCCCTCATGCACTCTCCAAAAAGCCAAACAAATGAATTATCTCATTCTTTAGACTACGCTATTTGTGATCCATGCCGGCCATGGACCAACAGTCCTATCCATTGCACCCTTCTAAGCAACCTTTAGCTTTAACAAGCAGAACAGTCTGTCACCAACTTTCACAATGACTGAGCAACTCTGCTCACTTCCAGAAATAAATCATGGTTTTAACCAATTACTCACAGTGGAACCAGTGGGGATGCTCCAGAGAATTATTCAGAGGAAGTATCATACTGCTCTACTTAGTAGCAACACTAGGGGGTACTAATGAGAAAACTAATGGAATCACGAAAAAGAAGAGGAAAGCAGGTTAAGGATCAAAATTCTCAAAAATTAACCAGCTTTCTTTGGAATATTTAAATCCCAGGGGACAGCTAAAGAAAATACAGATTTTTTTTCTATTATCTAAATCAGAAGTGAGCTCTTCTGCAAAATACAATTTCAAAAATTCAAGATCTGAGCCGTATTTAAATAAATTAGATCACAGACAGCAATAATTGCTTTGTGTAAGGCTATCAGCTACGCTTGCTTAATAAGCAAGTTTATTTTATTGTGAAAAACTGTTTGAAGTGTTGTGAGAATGGATTATCATGACTAAGCCAGAGAACAATTTCCCTGCATGCAGAGCAAGAAAGAAACAGGAGAAGTTTTGCCTTTAATCCCTGAGGTACCCTCCAAAGGGCTGGTAAAACTGACCAAGTTACTTATTTCAATGTTACTGAAGTACAGTTCCAAAATTAAAAAAAATAAAAGGTTTTTATCGATTTCCCACTGTTTAAAAAGGAATGATCACATTTAAAATATAAACTGAAATTAAAAAAGCCATTTAGCACGCTTAGGTTTTTCTCCCAGTAGTTATTCTACTAAATCAAAAGGGTATAGTTTATTTATGCCAGGTCCCCTCTGTCTCTTTAAGAAGGCTGAAACACAAGCCAAAATTAGCCATATCAAATGCTACAAACTATTACTAACAGTGGGGGATTCTGTGAAGAGGGGGAATTTGTTTCTGTTTTTACCTTTCAAGATGCTAAGTGAGAAGATGTGACTGTTGGAGGAAGCAAACTGAATTCTAAATAATTTGGCACAATTTGGCCACAGTGAATTTTTAACTTAATCTACTATCACTTGGTTGCATTTAAACCAAAGACATTCACATTTTTTTCCTGAAAGGAGAACTGGATGTAATGCATTCCTGTTAAAATGCAAAGCCTTCAAATGGTTTTATCTCATTATTTTCCCCAACAACAAGAAGGCTTACCCTCAATTCTCTAATCATGAATAGCCCAGTTTCTACAACATCTACTTATCTATTTAAACACTTTGCATACTGACTGTGGCTTGATGCTTTGGTGAAGAAGGAGATGACTCATTTTCAGGAAAACTGGCCTTAGAAGCAGTTGATGATTCCTATAAAATTCAAATAGTCAATGTCAATAGATAATGGTATTATCTTTCATACAATTATTTTAATTTTTTTTAATCTAAAGATGCTTTCTCTCTCTCTTCCTTTTTACACACTCACACATTAGAAAAGTACTTATTTTAAGCATTTTTAATATTCTCAGACATTCTAAACTTGCTTACTAAACATTGTTCTTACAAGATTTACAGACAACACTCAAACTGGGTTAATCAGTACATAAGCATTTGAAAAAAAGATGTTAATACATGCTGCATCAGCTCCAAGCAAAGCCTTCATCCTTATTAAGGGGCAGATCTTTTGTATTACATTGCTATGAAATTACGAGGTATATTTAAAATAACAAGATACCATATAATAAATACTAAGAGTTTAAAGAATACAATATGTTCCTGTGTGGTCAATAAATACAAGAATAGCATTAAAAAAGTTATATATGTAGAAAAACATATAACAACTTTATTAATTTTTGTGAGTCTTGAGCATTAATTTCCTTATAATCAAACACTGAAAATCTCTAGAGATTTGGGGTTTTGCTTTGAACTGTTAACTACAGACCAAAATAAAATATTAAATCTCTGAAAACCAGAAAAATTGCCCATCTGGAGCAAAAAAATAAAAAGACATGCATGTTTCCTCTGAAGTAATGATTGCTTTGCACAAACACATTGCTTGAAAATCTGGTAAAGAATTTCAAATGGAATTAAAACATCCCTTGTTCTCTGTTACTGTTAGCATATTTCTCCCCCTCTCTCTTTTTAATTCCCTCGATAGCTCTCCCAAACCCAGTTTGCTTTTGCAGCATTACATAGCACTCTGAACACTTGTGCTTTAAAATTCACTCGCAGATCTACTAGAGAAGCAGCCCACTAATTCTTTTAGTAGCATAATAACAGAGAACTTCAGCACTCCTAAGTAGAACAGCCTAAATGTTCCATAATTTCAGATGTCTGCAAAGAAAAAAAAAATTATTCAAATTAAGAAAATCAACTGTCCCTCCCAGGAAGGTATTTTTTCCTATGCTTATCATTTTTTTTAGCTGATGGCTGTATCCAGATACGTGCCACAGCCAATAAACTGTTAACAAGTATGTTTGGTATCATCAAACTCTCATGAGCCATGGCAACCCGTACTTTCACTCTGACACATTTCAAGTACTCTTTTGACTGGCCTGTTTTCATACAACTGAGTTGCGCTGTTTTTCCAGGAAAAAAACAAATAAGGAAAATAAAAAGAAAACAGCTTCCCTAGGAGACAGCTAAAAAGAAAGCTTGGGGTTCATGTGCCTATCTAGACAAATACCAGTTGTTTTCCTTTCTATTTCATTTTGAATTTGAGATAGTTTTCATACAGGAGAAGCAACTCTGGAACAAGAAATCCAGTATTTGTGGTAATGAACCATTGCCTTTCCACATACTAATTTAAAGCAGAATATATTAAGTGTGCCTGCTAGAGGTAATAAAACAGCTGCATTAATGCACTAAAAGTTATTTGTCTTCCCACAAAACATTAGTTTATTGCTCCACTACACGTTTTTAATTTTCTCAAAGCATTAGTGTTGTGCTTCATATACAATATTTTCTCCTTACCAATAAAAACCACATGCTGCCTACATGCTTGGAAACTGTTAAAGGAACTTTAGGCTGCTGACTTAAGACTTCACAAATGCAGCTCAAATAGTTTCTTTTGGTTATTACCCATAGCATTTGTGCACTTTCATGTTTGATTCACTAGGTTTAAGTTCTTGATATGTGAACACTGAGCCTTGAAAAAATGTAAACAGCTCCACTTATTCAATGTTTTACAAAAGCTTCTTCATTCAGTGCAGCGCTGTACAAAGTTCTTTACAAGACAGCAGTGAATATTATGCCAAAAAATAAAACGTTAAGTCTTCCTTTAAAAGCAAAGCCAGAACTTCAAGCTATCTCCAACAAAATCGTTCATACCTGTGAAGCATAAACTGCACATGAGGCTAGAAGTGTCCACTCAGCTTTGATTTATCAGGGCTCCATCTAGGCTGTGTCTCATGTAGTGCCACAACACACTGAGTACAGAAGGATGCGTGAGGCAGAGGAAGAGAAGGAGGGAGCGGAAAGGAGCAGCAGTGGGATCTCAGAATTGCTTGAGCTGAATTAATGCTGAGAGGTGCAAAGTCTCCAGCCAAGCATGGCCCACTGCCTCCTCAACACCACACATGATTTATCCCAAACTGACAACTCAAAAGCTCAAGATCAAATCAAATAAATCCTGTTCTGAACAGCTAAGTCAACTCATGAAAAGCTAGTCCATTAAAATGGAAACAACAGGTCGAGCAAGTAACATTCTGGGCAGCAGATCCATTGTCACTACAACTACTGTGTTTTGTTCAAGTTTGGTTCTGACATCTGTGATTACACAAGGCTACTCACAGGCTTCTCCTTACACTTTCAAATCTGCATTTTTAAAATTTTTTTCTCAGAATTTTAGGAAAAGGGAGCTCACAATGTCATTTCCTGGTATTTCATTCTGAGAAGCTCATGCTAGGATTTCAGCACTACCACGTATTCCATTTTCCATGAATCTTGGGATGGACTGCAGTGAAGTTACAGAAACCAGCATGTCACCACCCTATACCACCCGTTTCAGTTCCTCCCTGCTCAACTCACATCAACTCTCCTCATCCACAGGCAGAATGGCCCAGTACAAGCAGAAATGGCAGGAAAAAAGTCAAAGCAAAGGGAGAGCAAGGCAGAGGCCCTGTCTCCTTGTAGGCCTAATCACTGTTACTGTACAGCCCAAAAAGACTACCAAGTACATGCCCTCAGAATGGGCAGAAAACAGCTTTTTTTGTTACTAACTCTCAGCGTTTCTCAGACTGAACACCAGCTCAGCTCTGGAGAGGATCAAAGTCAAGTGTTTCAGCACTTTCAGTACTGTCCTATGCCATTCAATAACAATATCACAACCCTGTTGCAACCATGCACAGCTTTTCCCCTGAACTAACACCAGCTAAAATACTTCAAGGACAAAAAAAGAGCTGCTATTCACAAAGTAACAGCAGTGAGGTTATTGAACAGCCCTTGGTTTTGCTGCATGTTATACACAATGATACAAGAGACCACATGAAAAATGAAATTTCCGAAGTTCAGGCATAGTCATTTCTGGTACATTAAATATGTCACACATCAGAAACACGTGGCATTTCAGCATGCTGGTAACTTGCTCCTACCTTGTCGTTGGTGTCCAGCACAATTGTGCTGTGCCTCCATTTTGTTAAAACTATTGGTTCCTGCAGCCTCCTGTCCAGACTCCTACTCTTTATTATATCTCTCTGCTGCTGTGGTGAAGCATTATACTAAAGAAAAGAAAAATAAAATTGTAAGTAGAATCTAATTCCTGCAAACACGACTTGGACATACCACTCATATGCCTTAATAGTGCAAACTTTCAGACTCCTGATGTCACCGCCCAAGGGTGTGAAAACAGCCTTGGTTTTATTTTGCATTTAGTCTTCAAAATTGTCCTTTCTCCTGCAGTCCTCTCTGAAGCAGTAACTAAGATTGGCAGGTTGGGATTGTACTCTCAATTGACAGAGAGATGTGTGATTTCTTCTGCAATAGATACTGCTGATTTTGCAACCCAACAGGGTATTGAGAACCATCAAGGAATTACAGTAAATACAAGATGTAAACATTCACTCTTCATATTGCACTGACAGTACTATAGCACCTGTTTAGCTCTTGTGTAAGAAACAGAAAACCCTATTAACCTGCAGTAAGGTATTTAGATTATTATGATTGCCTGGTATGACTCTCTTTGACCCAAAGATTTGGATGCCTAGGAGAGCAGACATGAGGGTGAGGACTTGCTTTTTCAGAATAAACATACCAAATTGCCTATAAAATAATTTGTTGGTGTGGAATGTACACACCACGTACAAAGATACACATTTCATAAGCAAGGAAGTTAAATATTTAGCTGAAAATAATTTTAAGCCTTAGCAGACCTGTAACAACCAAGAACAGACTATATTTGTCATAACATAGGTTTTCTAGTAACTCAAGAGCATGCAAACTGGTTGAGAAAACATGAGGGTCATGAGAAGGACACGGCATTTAACGAGATCTCAGAATTACAGCATACCTTTCATTAACAGTGTTGCCATTTTACATCATCACAATCAATACACAGTAAAAAACTCTAAAAATATTTCAAATAAAATTTGATACTGAAAATACAAACAAGAAAATACAACATCAATATATGGGGGTTTTAAGACATTAAAAAAATCCCATTCCTTCTAGTCAGTATCAAAAGACTAAAATCTGCACGTAGACAGAAACCCAAGGCAGCATTTGTGGAGTCATGTAAAGCACTAGAATCCACTACGTAGGAAATAACAAAGGAAAGTGAAGTGCCCCCTTTACCTGAGATGGCTAAAGCAATAATCTTTGCAAAGACACCCAGTTCGACAGTTTTGCTACTGATTCCTGTTGTAAGCTCAGCGCCTCGGGTGTTCAAAAACAGAATAACTTATACCTGCACATACCAACAAAGCATGGCAAGGTTTAACCTTAAATGCTAACTCTAACCAATATTGCATAATACAGTTACATTTATTGCCCAAATAAATAACCAGCATTGCTACTGCCATGGCACTCATGATGCTTGAGTCAGCTTTGTATTTTACTGTGAACAGAGTTAATGCTCCAATAAGCCAACAGATGCTTAAAAGTTAAATAACTTTAGCATTTTGTTAAGTTACTTTAATATGCACAAGAGTAGTAAAACACTCCCAAGTGAATGGATGTTGCAGTATGAGAATAAGATCTAGCAGTTCATGTACAGACAGAAATGTATCAGCTGTCACTGCAGAAAGTCACTTCCGAGCCTGCACTGCCTTTGCACTGGCCTCAGCACATTTCCACTCACATGACAACTGCTTCCTTACAGTGGTGAGCTTTAAGCAACTCTCAGTTTTCTCCTTGTTAAATCAAAAGCTGGGCCATGATACACGCTGAAAGGACCCTAGTACTAGCTTACTTTCTTGTTATGGACATATCCACTCTGTTGGTGCTCCTACAACCCAAACCGTGGCAGCAAGCTGAGCAGCATGCAGCAAGATTGTCTGCCAGTACCAAAACTAAAATCCAAACAATTTTCAGCGAAAATATGTCTAAATCACAAAGGCTGCAACCAACAGCATTCCTTGCAGCAGCTCTAACCCATTTAAGTGGGCAACTCAAACACATTTCTTGCTATGAAACAGACCTGTTTATTTCAGAAACAGATTTACACACTACTGACACTGGTATACATTATTTATGGAAATCTTCCATGCACTTTCCATTTGAGTAACTCAAGGAATTGAATAAATAAATAGGTATTTTGAAGTAATTTATCTTGAATTTAAGTACATTTTAAAAGTCAGGATATGGGCACGGGTGATATTTATTATATATATATATTTATATATATATCTACATATATAAATATATATCTATATTTAAACAGTGCCTTTGATACTATCACAAGCCATCAGGAGTTAACTTCTCCTACAGACAACTCCACCTTGAAGGAGAAAGGAACTATAATATGAAATTCAAATTTTACTAAACATATTTAACAAGAAAGCAAAGCAGCAGTATATGGAGCTCATCAACAAAGCACTTCTAGCAACTCAGGAACACTGAGCTCTATGCATCTCAGCAGCTTAAATAATTTGCATTGGTGATACAAACAGTGTTAGGAAACTGACAAGTCTTTAAAGGGAGCATTTGACATTTTTGCCCCATTTTCTCACAATAGAAATGTCAAGTAAATCTTTTTTTCTCAGTCTATGAGGTTTGTTTTTTTGTTTGTTTCATTCATTATAAATAGTAAAACACACTGGGGGGAATGGTGATGTGGAAATAAAAAGTTTTATGGTTTTGGGCTCAAGACAAGCCTCCACATTTAAAACAAATGCATTGATCTGTGATCTCCAAAGTGAATCAGAGGGAGATAGAGACACCATTTCATACTCTGCATTGTCCAGCAGAACTCACCATCCTCTAGACCAGGCAGAGTCCACTGGCTGGGGAGAGGTGGCCAGAGCTGGCAGCCCTGCCTGGTTGGATGACACCACCCTGTGACTCTTTGCTCTGCCCCCACCCAACCTTTGCTCAAAAAGCCTTCCAGAACAGCTTCAGGCCCAGCTCCCTTTCTGACACTCTGCAGGACTCCCACCTGCAGAGGAGTCGCTGTCTCTCCTCCTGCATTTGCAGTCCTTACCACTGTTTACCAGAAACTAGGTTGGGCTTGCCTTCCCTCACACAAAACCTTGTTTTTATATAACCATAAGTAGGCTTTCTATGCCTAAGACTTCGTGTAATCTTGAAGACACAGATCAGGCAAGGGCTGTCCACTGCAATAAAACTGACCCATTCAATACTACACATTGCCTGGTGGGACAGCCCCTGCTACACCTTATTAGCATCTTCTTGGGGTGCAGTGCTATTTTCCTAACTCTAAAGCTTTTCAAAATGTAGCACACAACTCCAAATTTACACACTACTGCTCCTTGAAAATCCTCCACAAACTCAAATTTGTCCCATTACCCTCTGGCACATCACCTCAGCCTGTTCCCCATTTCATTGGGAGCATTTCCTATCACACAGGGGCACATGAGCAAATTGTTCATTCTCTGCCTGTACACACCAAGCAAAAGAGGGATTTTTTTTTTTTTTTTTTTTTTTTGTAACAGCTCTTGCTGTAGGTTAAGGACACCAGCGGTGTAAATTTAGGTCACACAGTATTCTTTTCATTGCAGAATTTGTTCAACACCTTCTCCAGCTACTTAAAAGCTTTCTTTGCCTCAGTATAAAATTTTCTACCCTCCTCAACTGGCTGAGTGATTTCTATTTAATTTTAAGCTTATACGTGGCATGGCTCAAGGCTCTGTCCTAGCCTAATTGTGGCTGAAACAAATGTAACACCTCCAAGTTATTTGTAGCAGTTGTCCCCATTCTTACAGAGATGACACAGATCTGTCAGCTTTAAGAAACAGAAAAAAGATTCTTCTTGGTTTTTGTTAGCAACATCTTCAGCCAGATGAAGGAACTGGGTGGGCTAAAGCAGAAAAGACTGGGAAGCAACCAATACTGGAAGTTGGTAAAGACCTGAAGTGGTGCGTTTTACTCTACCTTACTGCAAACAAAGATCAAAACAGCAGCATTTAAACACAGTGAGCTACACTAGTACCCTTTAACACCTCACATATGTTATTTGCAGTTGTCCCAACAGACTGTTTGAAATAGAATAATCTTCTTTAAAAAAAATTAAAGCTGTCTCAGAACACAATGACTTTCTAGTGCTCCTGCTGTCCTTGGCTTTGAATAAACTTTTCTGGTGTTGTGATAGAGATAACACCTATATTACAGCTTTTGCTTTTCTTAACTAAATCAGCAACACGTTTTTCTTAGACCTCCATAAATAAATAAGGATTACGTTTATTCTTTTAAGGGACTTCATTCCCTTCCTTTCTTTAGGGAGAGAAGATTCCTCTGCCATAGAATGCCAGGGCGGCAGCAGTTGGAGGCATCAGCCACACAGAAGGAACACAATCCAGGCAAGATGAGGAGACCATTGGGACAAGCAGGTCTAGCTCAAATGCACCAGTGACTGAAAGACACCTCTGAATATCCTGCTTTGTTCACTCTGCTGTCTTGGACATCCATTGCTTCCCCTTTTAATCCTCAGGGTCACCAAGACTGCTCATCTTTGATGAGCCACAGGTTCAGCCACCTTTGCTGATTGCCACAGGTCCTGCTGTGTGCCCAAGCCAAAACTGGGGGGAGGTGGGAGCCACCAAACCCCAGGACAAATGAGGAAGATCAGACCAGGCTTTGTGAGTAGAAATACACATATGAAAGAGAAAAAAATTCGGACTACCTCATCATACTTAACTCAAGTTTGCTGTATCATTTGTGTTGTTAAAAACCACCTGGAATCCTTGCACCAGCTGAGGCTGTCTCAACTTTTGCCAACCAATCCCAAATTTTAGGACACGACTGTGAAGCTGGTTCATTATTGCTAATGAAACTGCCTAGTGTATTGACTTGCAGTAGACTCAAATGCCAGCACACACAATATGTAAGCTCAAACTCAGCAGCACAGCTCAGAACAAGACAAATTCACCCTAAGACTACCAAGGTTTATCTACATGTTCTCATATTTGTTTTCTTTCAGCATTTGATTGCACACTATATTCCTGACATTAACTGCACCCTGTTTTACTGTTATTTCCTCATGCTCTGTCTGACAGCTTTCAGGTCTCCAGCTGCAAAACCATTTACCAAGTACCAGACCTGAGGCCTCTGAGCTCAAGCCCCACTCTGGCAGTGCACAGAGGGAATTAACAGACTGCTGGTCCATTAACACTGCCAAAAATGAAGGTACTCCAGCTATTGCTTCCTCTGTGGATACAGCAAGGAGAGCTTATGCTGCAGGAACTTGTGAGAAGAACACACACAACTGCAATATCACAGTCTGTAAACATTAACACTAAAACTGAGTTCACTCCAGAGGCTTATAGCACACACATTTTCTTCCAAAGCCTGCTCTTGGATCAGTGAGCTCGCTCAGAGGAAGGCCAAGCACCATGGTCTTATGCCAGGTATTGGCCTAGGAAGGCATTTTGAAAATCTGAGAGATTTTTAATCTCTGCTATCTATTAGGTTGTCCCCTCTAGCTCTCCTTTGAGCTATTTTTTTCAGTATCTATTAGGTAGCTTTCCCACTCTTTTTCTGTCATTTTGATAGGTCAACTTTTTCTAAAAATTCAGAAATTAGAAGGTTCTCACTCCTGAGATGAATTTAATTCCCCTCACCCTTAATACAGATTTGTCATTTGCTGAAGTCATAAAACTGCTATTAGAAAACTAGGTTTCTGGAATAGGATTGTAACCCTTCTTAACCTGAATTAAGGCAGTATTCTTTCACTGCACAGGAAATAAGCGTATTTTATTATAGTGATCTAACTTTTAATTGCTGGTTTGTTGGGGCTTTTTGTTGTTTGTTTTGGTTGGGTTTTTTTTTAATAATTGGCAAGAACCAAAAACTGAATACAGCAGAATGCTGCAGATCAGAAATCTCAGTCTTCTGCAAGATCTAATAGAAACTATGATTAAAATATTATTACCCATTTTAAAGATTAATTCAGTATGTTCTTCTCTTCACTGCAGAAAGCTGGGTCACACTCATCATGAGCCTTAATAGACTTTTCAGCAGTTGTCAAAGATACTCCATCTGAAACATCACTTTTAGCCAGAGGCATCCAGCTATTCCTAGATGTTATTCAAATTCACATGACTGGAGGGCTTTCTGTGAGACTGTCTAAAGTAATTTGTTTTGTAACTGCCCTCCCTTCCCAACATCTACCCTCATAATTTTTAACACACGTACAAGAACAGTGTGTTATTGCCAAGCATGTGCACATTTATAGTTAATTCTATTACTCCAAAGATTTTTAATGTCACAGTATTAGCTCAGCTAGCGTGCTATTTCCAGAAACCTCTGAACCATTTTTAGTTCTAATGAAATCCAGATTATTAAGAACCATCTAACAAAAGGATTCTCTTCTTTTCCTGGTTTGATAGCACTACACGACCATGCTATTCCATCACTTTATTTCACAAGTTTTGGAAGGCAATATTTGTGCTAAATACACTTGGGAAAAAAAACTGAGCAAGAGTAGGATTTTTCCTAGTAACTTACTTTTCATTTAAGCAAGTGTTAAAATGCTGAGATCTTTCTATGGTTTTCTCTCACTGCTCAAGAGAGTTTTCAGTATAGATTATCTTTCTTCAAAGCAGTTTTGTGGTCTGAGTGGTCTAATTCATTTGTTTTAAGGACTTTTAGAGCCAGTTTCAGCAAGATCTTTGAGAGATTAATCTTCAATCATGCTTAGTTACTCACAAGCGTAACATCTTCAAATATATAGGTTACATAAACTAACTAAATCTTTTGTTGAAATACTTCATCTATTCCACAGAATTTAAAGCTAAAAGCCAAGAATTTCTGGAAATACAGAGACTCTTGGATCATGAATGTAAGAGTCAATTGCTCATTTTCTTCTGTTAACCTTGTATTTGCAGCCAAGATTTACTGGTTTCAAGAAAAGAATTAAAAAGCACATTCTGCCCAAGTGGATCATGAGAAAAAATTTTCAAGGGAAGTTTCTAACAGTAATATGTGATCACTTTCAAATAAACAAGAACTAAAGCACATCAGACCAAAAAATACAAACCAAAGGCTATGTTTCATTTTGGAGGTGTCTACTAATACAATAGAACTCAGATTTTGTTTAGAATCACTAGAATAACATGCACTGTTAAACAAATACCAGAATCAACTCCTTTATGCATCAGGTAATAGTTCTGGATTACCTTTGTGACTTATTCTAATTGAATTAAAGGCAATTTGCTATTTAATTCAAATCCAAATTCAATCTATTTTTGTGAAACACATTTTCTTCCAAGCCAAAACTTTCTGCACAGCAGAAGTCATAGAATGAAGTACTCATGACATTATTCCCCAAAATTAATTTCAATTATACATACTGAAGTAATAATTGCTTCTGGTAAAACCCTATCGCATTTTCAGACTTCTATTAAATCTAATAACTAATCAAAAGCTAAACAGCTTTTAAAACTAATAGGTACAGACTATATTGTTACATTGGTGCATGTTATAAAATGTAAGTTATCTAACACATCAGACTAACATAGGAGCATTCTCAAAGCTACCTCAACTCTTCAATGACTCAGATGTAAATTCTTTTACTGACATAACAAAACATCTCAGTATATAACCTCATTCATAAATTTCAATGTAAATATTTTCTCACAAGTATTATGAAAGCCCTACCTATTAAGGTTGCTCCTTTCTAAGTGGAAGTGACATGAGACACTGATTTTTGTACTGATATAACAATAATGGAGCAACATGCTTTTTCATATATTTATGTACACAGTTTTGTGTGAAACATTTTTTTATGGTCACACCTTATTATGTAGTATTGAACAAACAAATAGCAGGGAAGATATATATAACAACATCCATATGACAAATGTCCTATAGTTTTTCAGAGTGAATATGAGAATTAAATAGTATTAGATACATCCTCAGACTACCAAGTGTCCCTAGGTCTGTCACTTCCCTACAAATTTCTATTTTCACTAAAAAATTAATAAATCACAGAACATGCTTCTGGTGAAACCATGTCATCCTCAAAGATACCACAAAACTCTGCTGAAACTTTTGGTTTCCAACACTTGTCTGTATAAGCACCTTGGAGGGTACTGAAAATAGACTACAGTTTCTCACTGAAGAGTTCTCTTTTTCTTGTACAGGTTTTCCTTACCACAGCAAAATCACAGATACTATTCTGCACCCCTGCATAAAACCTTTGCTCAGTTCAGCAAAGACACCAGACCTTCTTTGACATCTAAACAGCTACATACATCCATTTTTCACGTCCTTCAATATATTTTTTTTTCTCCTCACAATCAGAAATTCCACAAAAATGCAATAAATAACAAAGAGCAATATCTGAGTCCTCTGGTGGTTAACACCTCACATGAAAGGCCTGACAGAACACGTATTCAGGAAGAGAGGAAAGCCCCAAGTTGTTGAAGTTTCTTTTTTAGGTGACTCACCTTAGGTAACTCCCACTCTGATCGGGAGCCATCAGCACTGTAGTAGTATGGTCTGCCTTGTTCATCTGCGTGTTTTATCCACTGCAGAAAGAAACGTGATGAAAGAAAACATAATCAGAGCGACAGTCACAACAGTAAATCTCTGAGACCTGAGATTTGAAGTTAATTTTTCATTAAGTGCCATCCACTTCAGCAGTGTCTAATGCACAGCCTCCATTAACCAACCAAGGTTAGATTGAAATGAGAGCAACAGTTTTCAGCATCCTGATTTTTTCCTTCTGTAACTGCTCAGAAAAAAAGTCCTGCAATATCACACAAGACATTGTGATAAAAAGATTTTTTTTTTTAAGATGCCATATCTCATTCTTATCAACATTACATTGTCAGTTTAGGGAGGCACAATCTTTCCATTAGATCTGCATCAGAACCTTATACATAAAATTACAAGGAGCTCAACCAGCAACTGCTGATACTTTGAGAGATATATGCACTTGGAACAACCTTTTTAAAACATTAATGGAAACATGAGATGCAGTTCCTAGAGAAATCATGAAGAAGACAATATAATTTCTGTAACCTCTACAAGCACCTCCCACAATCAAAGAGGTAAACTCATGACAACTGGGACTGGTCATGCAGAAAGAAAAGAATTGTAATGAGCAAAAATTGACAAGATGATTGCAGAAAAATACAGAAACACAGCAAGGCTCTTGGCTCAAGCAGGTTTCACAAGATTGCCTTCCTATTACTGTTTGTGGTAGCAAAGGCTGTTTTTTATCAATCCCAGTGCAATTAAAAAAGAAGACTGCATATTTGCTAAAACATAGGAATGTGCTTTACAGATGTTTGTCAGAAACACATTAAAGAGGATAAAATTCTAAAACTGACATAAAACCCAATTATTTAGAAAGTTATTGCAAATAAAACTTGCATACTTCAACTGGAGAACAGGTGGTTCTATAATACAGGACAAACAAAGTACTTTTTCGGTGAACACTTCAGAAGTTAAAAAAAAATAAAAATGCAACTTCAGTGAACAATTAGAAAAATGGACTGCTTTACAAATATAAACAAATACTGTAATTTATCCTATGTGGGAGAAATTTTTATGGCATGCCCAGAACCACAGTAAGTTGTCAGTAGCAATTAGATAATAAGAATGGGGCATAAGTCTGCTGATATGGCTGTAGTTTAATTAAGGTGTTTGTCTACACCTGAAAGCAGTAGGGAAAATCTCTAATAAAGGAAATAATGAAAGTGATACAGCATTACATTCAGTTTAAAAACATCTTAACTGGAAGGTCTATGTAGACAAGAGCAGCTCTTAAAAGACCATAAGAAAAACTTATTGGTATGAAGTTCATTCCTGAAGTGTAACCAAGAGGATGGGGAGGGCAGAAACTAAAACAACTGTACGTGGTATGTTCATTAAATATAATCTGATATACAACTGGAAATAAAATTTCTTCTAAATAACAGAAAACATACATAAGAAAAAAAGTCAGTTCACTTGCTAAAGCTTCATGCATATTTAAAAAAAACCAAAAGGACATACTGCTGAGGTATGCTCTTCACTTTTGGAAATGCAGGTTTCATTTCTAGAAGTGAATTAGTGGAAAAGACTTAGAACACATGATTAGAAGAAGGAAAAAGTACCTTTTCATTAGTATAGTCATTGGTATATAAGGTTTGACCATGTTCATCCAGCTCTTCTGACCAACCCTTTGGAGGAGAACCATACTGACTATCTGACTGGCTGTAACAAGAACTGTGGTCGTTTTCTTCTGATGAAAGATGCTACAAGTAGTCAGAAACATATAAGGCAGTTTTGAGAATGAAAGCGCTTTAAAATCTGAAAGATCAAAGATTATTTGACTAGAAAGAGAATAGTAATGAAATCAGGGAGTTCACATTTTTATATGAGAGAATGAGATGCATTTTTACAGTACAGACAATTCAAAGTATTTTCAGAACAAGTAGCTTACACTGATACCATTTTTTTTTATTTCCACTATAGCAGGTTTCAGCTACTCAAATTTATACTCCATGGGTTTTGCCTATCTAAATTGTATTCCTACAAATTTACATTACTGAATGATGAAGAGAGTTAGCTTTGGTAATCTGCATTGACTTAAAAAAACCTGGGAGCCCTACTACCTTGGTTTTCTACCAACATCCCAAACTTCATACCTAAATCCTTCTCCTTTTCTCAAATACATCTGGAAACACAATAGTGATTAAGGAGAACTTGAAACTCCAGTTCCACTTTCTTAAGTGCCAGCATTTTACACTATTTGTTCAATGCATCTTAAAATGTTATGAATTTCCACTCTCCTCCTTCCAACTCTGATGAACATGATAAAGAGCATTGCAAAAGCAAGGCTTTCAACCAGGCACAGCTAGCTGAGGTGAAAATTGTTTTCTGAAGGTAGAAGTGCATTATTATGTTAGGAACAAGTTTGATGTGTAATGCAGAGAAAAGATTTTACACACACATCAAACAATTTCTGTTCCCCCATACCTTGTTCATCCCCTTGCTAACACACTGTGGTCTTATTCTAGGCATCTATTCCATTCTAATCATACATCAAAAAAAATCTCCCTGCTTTCATCTCCCACAACATCTCTATGCTGTGGTCTCCTGAGGAATTCTATGCAGATCTCCTTTCACAGTGTCTTGGATCCTCAGCTTGCAGGAGGCATAACATTTAAGACACCCTGCTACTCAGAAACTACAGGAGTAAAATACCATGGGTCAGTAACACTGGCATAAGGGTTTTGAGAAAAACTGTAAGGCAGGAGAGAGACACAATTTCAATTTTAAATGGCAAACAACCTCTCCCAAAAAAATTAAGTCCTACAAAAAATATTCAATTATCAGAAACTCCCCAATCTTTAAAAGTCAGTGGGTTTAGAGACTCCATATTTAGTGACAGATCCAAATGATTTTTATGTAGGTTTTTGGTGTTACTTTTCTGAGTACCTTACCACTTACGTGACACAAATTCCCTCAGCTGACATGAGCCAGCTTACCAAGCACAGCAAAACCCACAGGACATTTGTAGGCCATTAATTAAGCAACATGAAAAAATGTAAATATCCTCTATAGCTTGCAGAATGTGAGCATGTAAACTGGAGTAACCAATGCTACCTCTCTCGCATATGCAGCAATGTGAAATTCTCATGTGCCAATTTCTAACTGGGGAGGGGAGGGACCAGAGTGGGGTGAGTCTTCAGTCCCATTTTCACTCTTGCAGAATTAAGACTGAAGAGTTGCCAAGAGTACTGTTGGCCCCATTTGAAATACTGTTTCATAGGATAACTATATTGTATACACGTGTTTAAGTTTACATGGGTTTTAATGGTTAAATATTAATTCCATTGACATATGGCTAATCAATGCAGAAGACTTTGGACATTTTTATTATTACTATCTACAGCGATTATGACTAATAATATCATACATTGGTATTTGCCTCTTCCAAGCAACTCCTGATATTGAAGAAACACCCTACACAGGTAAAACTAAACAGAGGATCTAAAAATGAAAATTCTCCTAGAAAAACCACTGTTACAAAGTAAGATTGACTGTTAATGCATCTACCTGCATGGCATCCATGTAATAATAGATCAGATGCTGCAAGGCTTAACTCATATCCTGTACATTTGCAGACCTAAACTTCAACAAAATTCCTGAGTTGTTACAAATTTTACCAAGCCAAGGCATTTCTTGCCCCTCAGTTGTCAGGAACAACTGCTAAAGCTGTATCAACAGGGTTTAGAGAACACTGGCCAAACAACGTTCAACAGCTTTCAATTTCACTTTCAACACTTCTTCAGCATTAACTGCCTACAAGCTTTTTTCACATTGCCTGTGCTTTACCTTATGTCTCATCCCCAGTTACACTATACCACACTTAAATAAAGTCCTCTTAAGCAGACAGCTGCCCAACCTTACATCTTACAGGAACTTTGCTGTGACATTAAAGGGAATTACAGAAAAGGTCTCCCACACCATTGCTTCTGTTGTCATTCTTGGCTTTTTTCCATTTACATAGCAAATCCCTGGGGGCAGAGACCAGTTCATCATCATGTATTTAATAGGAACAGCTATCTGTCTCTCTTCCATCACTTAACCTTTTCAGCTTTTAAAGTCAGTACTACTTGTGAAAGTGAAACTAATCAGGAAGAATGTTAATTAAGGAAGCTACCATCCCTTTATTACCATTTGTTTATTTTGAAACAAAAAACATGGAATGAAATCACATTCTGGCCACATGATTTAGATTTAGTTTTGAAATTCAGTTAAATCCCATTTGTTTTCTACAGCTGCTGGGTAATTTGTGGATGTCTGCTTCACATTATGATCTCCTTTCTAGGTATTAGGGAGTTGCCTTCTCTAATATTGTGACGTCTCATTCCTTTTACAGTTCAACTTAAGTAATCACTTCACTTGACAAATTTTTCCTAGTTACTGTTAAGCACCCCTTCCTCAAACACATTAACAAGTCACTGCCTCTAATACATTTTATCTGTAATTCCAAAATCTTATACACTTTCTTACAGGCCCTGTCAATAGGACTACACTGCTTCCCCCCATCCCATCCATGTAACATTTAACATCCACTTAAACTGTCATGATTGACAACTGTTTTCTTTGTGCCATGTCTGTGACCAGCTGCTTTGGCAAATAAGGTACAATTCTGCCCCTTTTAAATTATCGAATAAAATTCAATTTCCTAATCACAAAGTTCAAAGACCAACTATAAACTGTGTCATGTTTCATATATTACTCATACATTAGAATACGTGATCCCTCAGTTCTCATTTTTACATCACCTTTCATTTTGTTACCTAATACAACACAAGCTCCTCTGAGGACAAATCTGTAGAAACTAGGATTTAATGCTTCTGCATGTACTCTTTTATTACTAAAAGAGTATAACTCAGACTAGCATAAAAGCTAACTCATAATTATTAAGAAACGTTAGCTCTAATTTTTCCTCACCAGACAAAATTTGGGATGCCCTACATTTTACTGTAGCTTAGGCTTGGATCTCAATCTTTACTCTGTATTGGATTAAGTACTGAGAGGTTCCAAAAAGGAACACAAACAGTGGAGTGTGAAGAATGTTCCCAAACGCAGAACAGAAAAGGAAAGAAGGGAAAGAGGGGTGAGGGGAAAGGCAGCTTCAAAATCAACACAGGAGTGCTGGTAAGTGGATTGACATGACCTTGCAACATCTATCTCCCTAGACTCATATTTTGATAACCCAGTCAAGACACAAATTACTTAAGGAGCTTATGCTACTGGAAATACAGACTTGGTGTCTAGTTAAAAATCAGAACATGTATCACCCATTGGTCTCACAAAGACTGAAAACTTGATAGACATAACTGTCTGATGGCCAACTTGTGATACCTGAAGCATCACAAATAAACATAAGAACTGAGATGAAAGAAGTTATGGGCAATTTTAAAAAATTAAAAATCAACCATTCTGAAGATGCAACCACGTGGTGAAGTCATGGTAGAGACCTATGAGTAAGAGTCAGAGGGATTGCTTGCAGATGGGGAGGGAGAAAGAATTCTTGCAAGTCCTTCCACAAAAAAAGGAAGAACTACAACAATGAGAAAACCAGCTACTACAAGGAGAATCACTACTCAAAAAAGCAGTCGCCTTATCCAGACTAAAACCAGACTTATCCAGCCAAAGGACAGTCAGCAATAAATTAAGAGACCATCACCAGAGATACCAAAGGGACATGCACAAACATTTCCTCTGCCTGCTGCTGCCATTCTCCTGTGACAAGAAAATTTGGCTATTTAAATGCTTGTGGATGTCACGGCTGCTGTGAAGGCCATAGCCAAAGGAAATGAAAGATTTCCTTTTCCCTTTCTCTCCTGTTTCTGCATTTCCAGAGGTAGACTTCTGCGACAGGCTTCCAGCAATCAAAACTTTTTGAGCAGTCCACAATTCAATTTTAAAACTAAACACTGGTTTTATAGTTTATATTTATGTAGGATATATAGAGAAGCTATATATATAGTTGGCACAGGAGAAAAATCCACGAAAACTATATATATATATATTTATGTATATATATATATATATATATTTGAAAAGGGTATGTAGAAGTCAAATATGTAGATTTCTTGATAAATATTTTCTTTTTCTTTCAATCAGGAAACTGGTTAACCTCAATACAGTTTGGACACAAGAGCACTATTTTAAGCATATCTAAATAGTAATATCCATCTCCCAATTATTCCTTTGCTTTATCTGAACCACTGCAGTTCAGATAAACACCCAACCATCAGGCTTTCCCTGGTAACTCATTGTACAGAATAAACTGGCACCTCAAATATTAGTTCAAATCATCTTTAACATAAATAACTTCACGGTAAGCTTCAACTTTTTCAAACAAGGTCAGTAGCAAAGCTTTGCAAAAAGGCTTTGCAAAAGCAAAACTTTTACATAATGAAAAAAAATCCATTGATATACCTAAAGAATGTGGTTATGGCCTGAGCACAATGTAGTCAAAAGTAGCAATATCTGCTATGGGGCTGTTTTTACAGGCATTTTTACAAGTTACTACTCTTGCACACAGTTCATGTATGCATTCTTATACACAAAAGCAACTCAAGAGTGAAACTGTTGACTACTTCATACCAAGACACATAACCAAAAATACAAAGGAAGACACTCCTTGACACCTTGAAACTCAGAGACACCAAATTCCACAGCAAAAGACCATTGATATGCATTACAATCTCATTGCTTTTGATCTCAGAAGGAACTACCTCATGATCTGCATGGCTCTGGGAATCCCCTTTATTAATGCTTGCATCTCGGGCCCACCGCGGAGGTTTCCAGGTTCGTTCCTGTGATCCTCTGTTGTAGTAATAACAGCGTCCTGTCGTATCTTTATGGGTTTCCCATTCCCCATTAATTTGGACTGGAGCACTTGTAGGTAGTGGTGGAAGTGCAGACTGAGATATTTTCAGTTCTTGTAAATTAGCATAAACTGGTGAATCAGGCCTCCCTTGGCTTGGTGGAGTAGTTGGCTATTGAGAGAAGAAATGCACTGTTAACGAGCACATGAATTTCCGAATGCTCCCTTACAAATCAGAACACAGTAGCAAAACAAACCAACAAACTCCTTTTTTTGTTGTTAAGTACAAAAGCACAAAGGACAGCCACAAAATGCTGGGGTATAAGAACATTAGATTCTTAATTCTAAGGTAGATATCACAATCTATATTTATTTAATACTGAACCCATTTTTCAGCATTTCTCCAGATGACAGCTGATAATTATGTCTTACAGTGAATTTGACAT
Source organism: Orthonyx spaldingii (assembly GCA_013397795.1). Classification (NCBI taxonomy): domain Eukaryota; kingdom Metazoa; phylum Chordata; class Aves; order Passeriformes; family Orthonychidae; genus Orthonyx; species Orthonyx spaldingii. The sequence continues at coordinate 3,865,591 of VZTJ01006620.1, forward strand.
ACACGGGAATCATCATAAAAAAATTATACGCTTGCCATGCCTGGTACAAAAACTTCAGATTTACAGTTCAAGTATTGCTCAGAATCTGGAAGTAATGTGATCTAGTTCAAGACAATACATAGCATTTTTGAGATGCCACTTGTTAGGCAAGATTGTTCCCCAACCTTTCCACCCCACTGTTAATACAGTGATGGTGAATGCAAAGCAGCACTTTTGTGTTCTCAGCAAGGTCTAAACAGGCATCACAGTTGGAAAGATGAGCACAATGTTGTGACTAAGAAACTCTGAAAACCACCTGGACAGTTCACCTGTATGCCTTTTCAAACATGCTTATTTAAAAATATTTCAGACAACATCATCAAGTGTTTCAATTACCTCTCATTTCTTCTAGAAATTAAGTGGATATTCTTATCCACCTGATTTTATTCACATACATGCACAAAAGTAGAACAACAAGTACCTACAAGAAAACAAAACACTAATGACAATTTCTTATTAATAAATAGTTTGCTAACATGACAGCCAGCAGAAATTATGGTTAAAATACCACAGAACTTACTGAAACCACAAGTACTTCCAAATGAGCCACTATGGTGTTTAGGAGAGAAATAAAGCTTCAGATGTTCCATTTTTAAGGTCTAATACAAACATGCCATGCAGAATTTAAGAGCATGTGTTTTCACGAGAGCCATGATTAGGTGGTTCTGAAAGCAGCTTGTTATTAAACCAAATTAGAGAGTTTCCTGGTAACGTGCTGCCATTTCTGTATTTTGGGGCACAATATTTAGGCAATCTAAGGGAAGGAACGATACAATTTATACTATCCCCTTGGTTTTAACTGAGCAGCTTTGCTGTAGGCAAGTCCTTGTGCCTCCTGTTGCTATTGCATTACATAAAAGATCTTTTATAATGTACTTTTAAACACTAAAATCATAAGATGTTAATCTAGGCCACATCTAATCATAAATTATCAGGGTTTGCTCAGGCAAGACAGCATATCATACCACACAATCAGATATAAACTGATTGCACCATAGGTAGAACCAAATATGGGCAATATCCACAACCAAAGGGGGAAACAGCTAGAGAGGAACTTAATGAGATTATAACGGGCATGGACTTGTTTGTGCGTGCCTTTAAAAGAGACAACACAGCTTACTAGATAGAGCAAGTACAGAACATCTAAGGCAAACCACAAGTGCTGAAAAAAAAAATTGCAGCACTGGTAAAATCTGAAAGCCAAAACCAATCAGTACCCTCCTATACTTGATTCAAAGCAAAAATCTGTTACAAAACTTGATGAACAGTAAAAGGCTATTTTTCTGCTATCCAAGTCACACATGCCTCTGCTTTTTTTTTTTTTTTTTTTTTTGGTGGTGAGGCAATTAGAACAGCTGCCTTTGGTAGAGTTGATCTTGAGAGCACTAAGAGCATGACCAACACTACTGTGAACAAACCACCACCCTACTGTCTTCAGGGATGAACCAATTCGCTGAGATGTTGGGGCAGTAACCTTGATGCCTCCTTGTTCAAGAGCACAGTTTCTGCCTTGGTTTCCTAAGAGCCTGCAGAGCTGCATTTCCCACATAAACCACCCAGCCATTAACCCTCGGGCTTTGTCATTGACATGACACCACACCGCAGAAAACACAAACCTCCAGCTCCTTCCTCTGTTTCAAGGAAGTGGCAAAAGTGGCACCACCAAGTGCCCTGGCTGCTGCCGTGGGGGGCTGGTGGCTTGCACAACCCTCACCTCCTCCTGAAATTCCTCTTCTACACAAAGCAATAAGGCAGCTTTGCTGTCTGACTCGCATTTAACAGCTGCTTTTTTGTTTTAATTAAGACAGCTAAGTGCCGTCATTAAAAGAACAGTTCTGTGTATTAAGGAAATTGTTTTCCAAATAGAGAGCCTGTGACACAGAATGCTTGGTATAGTTTTTGGAAGCAACACATAGGAATAGGGCTCAGAGGCTTCACACTGAGGTTTTCAACCATTTCAGCATTACAACCAGCACAACTCCAGATGAAACTGCAGGACATGGAGGTGCTCAGCCAATACTGGGAGCTCACAGCCCAGGTAATGCCACATAACTCAGGCAACACAGTAGTTATGTTTAAAACAGTAATATGACATAAAAGTGTAATGAGGGATTTTCTTCTCAATGCTTAGTGCTTCTAAACTCAATATACCAACTTTTGGTTTTCAAGGAAAAGACAGAACTTTTGGCCTGAGCAACAAACAAGACAACTAGCTGTCCTGCCAAGCCAACCCTCCAGCTACTTTCATTCCCTGTTGTTTTCTCTTCTGACACATTTTTCAGGGAGAACTGCAAGATTTTTGAAAGGCATCTGGAAGCTACTGCTTTCAGTGAAGCATTAAGAAAATGCAAAGCCACCAATCTGACAAAAACACACAGCTTAGCTCATAGGTATATCTTTGAGGGATATGACTTTGTTATCAGGAACTATTTTTAATAACCTTGTAGCACACGATACTTCCTCATACCCCGAGCCACGCGATGAGGTATGTTGTTGTGTCTATGATTATGCTCAGTTCAACAGCACCCAACCTCACCAAGGCTAATTTTGTCAAGAATTTCTTGATTTATTGATAAGAAAAACAGCTTTTAGATAGTTCAAAGTTACCTAAAATTAACATTAGTGTACGTTCCATGCCAATGTTGGCAGGAAGGCCAATCCCTCCTTGCCCCCATCCCTCAAGCTGGGAAGGGGAATCCTGCACAGGCAGGTCACAGTGGATGCCCCTGTGGAGCTCCTGGGCACTGCACCACCTCCTCCTTTCCTTTCAGATGAGCATTTGGTGAGCTCACAACTGAGTTCTGCAAAAAACTTGAATAGTTTCAAGCCAAAAAGCAGCCTAACTTTCATTTATCAAAACCATTACTCACTGACAATATGATCACTATTAATATGAATAGACAAAATAGATCAAAATAGTTTCTGATCACTTCTATGGGTGTGTGCCCAAACCCAGACATACATAGTTAAGGGAGATTCAAATATATGCTAAACACTAAACAGGACTTCCAGCTAGAACTTCCCTCCCTGAGGCCTTTTTTTGCACTATCAAACTCTGAATGCTCATAAACATGGAATTAAATCTTCCCAAAGAGACTCCTTGTCTTCTCGCTATCAGAACTGCAAGAACACGTCCTTCAACATGCCCATGCTTGCACACAAAAAACGCCTTATATTCCAAACATTTCAACATTCATTTGCTATTTGATATGGATTTCAGACCTTTTCATGTTGCTTTCTCCTGCTAAGAACAGTGAAGGACTCTTGCTAGAAAAGTGATGTAGGAAAATTAGAAAGCAGAAATACTTCTATGACACTACAACATGAATGAAAATTGTACAGCCCATTAAGCACTCTGGCAATTTCAAGAACATAAGGACCTCTCCCAGAGCTCAGCAATGCTCTGTATAATACTGTAGAAATCTGCCACATTTAACCTCAGTCTCTCAGAAGTATCTGCTAACACTAAATCCCTGCTAATTGATAAGGAAGAGAGTTTCATGCAGGCAGGACAAAGTTTCCAGGATCAACACACAACATTCTTCAAACAGAGACTGCACACACAGCATTCTCAGAACACAGTTTTTATACTGGCACAGTAGGAAGCAGATACGGGCCTTTAGAAAAAACAACCTGTTAATCATTCATGAATGAACAGTCAACATTTTTAACAAAGGCCACAGATATGCTATCGGGCCTCTGGAAACCTGAACTCAGTGCAATGGAAAGCAAACATACACATTTTGGTAATGAAAAGTACCTTGTGAAGAAGGACAGTACGCCAGCAACAGAAAGCCAGAAAACAAAGTCTGCTTGTAACTGGTAATTACATTTTACCTTTTATAGAACTCAAATTCAAGACAAAAACTTCTAGAACATAACTGCTTAAAAAATAACTGCAATGCTAGCCTCCAAAACACGATGCTAGCCTATCACACACCAAATTGCTTTCACTGTCGTGCATCCATTTGCAGCTTCTCTTATTGTTATGTACATGAAGAATGTAAGTTTTCATTTCAGTAGCAGCATTCAGATTGCTGTAAGTAGCTGCTAAAAATTAAGAACCTTAAAAAAAAAAAGTAAAGGCAAATCTCAATACTGTTCATGAAGATACAAGCAACAGATTGTCCATACTCATGCAAAAGAAGAGCATTATACTGAAGGAAAGCAAAGGAACACTGTTTCTGCAACAGCAAACTGAAGAAAGGAGAACAGGCAAATCCCACAGCCTCCTGAGACTGGGAATGAAGCATCCCAGTTTCCTCAACAACTGACCTTCTTGCCAAGGAATTGCTGCTGTCCTTTTAGGAAGGCCTGCAACTTCAATAACAGCTTTATTCAACAGGAATGATACAAAAGACATCTCAAAAACTCTACAGTTTCATTTTCACAAAGTGACAGCTTCAACTGGAACAATTTGCTCATCTTTTCCTTCCTCTTTCTGCTTTTCGTTTATATTTTTACAAACATGTTCTGGATTCTATTTTCTTTCTAACACATACAGGTATGTTTACAATTTATACCCAAAAACCCACGGGGGAGATTTTTCAGTGAATTCTCTACTACCTCAAAGGTGAATAGAGCAAGCTAATTTAACATGCCAAATTTAAACAGAAGCTGAAACAATTTTTTGTGCTCTAACCTTCTCCAACCCAGGCTGGATAATTCACGCTGTAAGTCTAAGGAACACATAAAACAATGAGAGTAAATATTATAAGCCTGTTAACAGATGATTAGAAATTTCAGACAATGCAAGTATTATTTAACTGCATTGAAGCTCTCGTGCTCAGTTGATTTGCTGTTATAAAGTATTAAGAAAAAAAATATGACATTGCAAAACAATACAGAATTAAAATCATCCCATACAAATCATTCAAATATATCTGCCTAATAAAGGCCATTCAACAGTAAACTGTTTAAAGTGTCCCATTTAAAAATTAAGCACATAGATTCAAAGTAACTTTTTAATGGCTAGTCAGTAACTTTCTATTAGACTGGAAACAGTTACATTAAGAATGAATCACCTTTGCTAATTTTATCTTTCAGAAAATTTTGTATTTTACTTACACTGAATTACAGGTTGAGATATTACTTCCTTCTATTACTGGAGATAGTTGCATATAATTAATTTTATTATATATGCTTCTATTAATATTTTGTTTAATGAAGCCAGATTAAGAAACAGAGTCTTCATACATAGGACATCGGGGTTGCCAGAATGTGTTTGTATTATTTCAGCCATGTAAGCTCCCTTCTGTTTTAGCTCTCTCATAACACAAAAAAAATAGTTCCTATAGTTGACAAAAATATAGATCTTTATCTAGTGCTACTGCAATCTACTAGTATCTAGGTGCATAGCAAAAAGCCCCTCAAACTCAATACATTCCCTTCCCTCTGTAGGCCCCAAAAAAGTGACTTAAACTATTTCCATACTCATCAAGACAGTGATTTATTTAATTGCATTGCAAAGTCCTGCAGCACAGAAAGCTAAAGGTGGCTGTTTCTGCCACGCTGACAAGCACTTGGGAACAGAAATGGAAACTTGCTGCAGGAGCAGGACACAGCCTGTAACAGGAGGCAGCACTTGGCTGGATCTTGGAGTACCAGAGACCACTCCCAGATCATCCATCATAAGTGACTGATCAAAGAAAATTGATGGAAAACCTTTTTCTCCCTGCATGCTCTGCAAATTTCCCATTCACATTTCTGCATTTCTGCCCATGCATGAGCAAACTACTACATATCAACGTAGGAAGTTTACAGCAAGAAAAGAAAGTATACTGAAGGATTGCAACAGTGATGTCAAATATTTTAAAAAACGGAAATAAGATCTCACAATGGGATCCTTTGTAAAACATGCACAAAGATGACAGTGTTTACCGTACTTGTACTTTGCCACTTGCACAATCTAGCTTCTCCCTTCCATAAAAAAGCTTTTGTCCAAGGATATAGACAAAGCTGCTTTTCCTATAGCTGAAAATTTCAATACCATATGAAGCACTTTACGTCATACACGCTTACATAGCAAGCTTACCCCAGTCAGGAAAGAGTGGCCAAATTTGACAATGTTAGAAAGGCAGACAGTAAATTTCTTTCACTCCTTTTTCCCCTTGTTCACTTCACCAGATAAAATGCTGATACCCTCAACACACATAATACAGTTATCCATAACCTAATTCAGGAATTTAGTCTGCATCTTGAACAACCTGGAAACGCCATACAGAAGGAGATTTACATGTTTATTTTTCCTCCACTTTTATGGAAGTTAATTTCAAGTTGTTTCTGTATTTTAGCTCAATTGCTGTCAATTACTGAGCTCTGTGGAGCCTGCAGTACATGCATGAATGCAGATTTGTGAATAATAAAGCTGTTGGGAATAATTCGTGACGTTTGTCAAGAATATATTGTATAAAAACTAAGATAGCACACTAAGAAAATACAAGAAAAGCCTAGCTTGCTTTCTCCAGTGGAAAATTACCCTGTAATAGGCCAATAGCTATTGCTTTTCAGATGGGAAGTACCACAAGAGCACAACAAGCTGCTCAGTGGTTTTAGAACTGTTACAGCAGAATAATCTCTTAAAGTTTCAGAAGTAGTGGAGACTCCTCACTTATCAAAGCATTTACTGTTTTAACTGGTTTAATGTATAGCTGAACATCTCCTTTGCCTCAGAGAGGTGAAAATATTCTTAAAGACAGATTATTAAGATCTTCATGGAACACTTCTATGTTGTGTCCATTACAGAAACACAGCACGTCTAAGAAGTTAGCTCGTATGAAATATTATTGTGGGAATAGTGTAGAATGCTGTTATTTGAAGTTATAATAGCCTAAAGGTCATGGAAAAGTTTCCATTACAGCCACTTCAAACTGAATAGCAATTTTTTCTACACTTCACATTTTCAAAAATACAGATCCCATAGCCTTTAAGTGTACTTTTGAGGGGCCAGTGCTTACACAAAGCAGTGTAAAGCCAGGAATCCCTGAAAAAGTGCAGATGGGAAAGTAAACACCACCTCTGATAAAATTCTCAAGTTACTGAAGTTGTAGTACTGAGCAAGCTCAAAAACCTAAAAGATAGCTTGAGAAGCACTTGAATACACAGAATGAAGTCTAACTACTACCACGCAAGTTACCAAAATCCCGTCATTCAGTAGAGCAAAAACTGTAATATTCTACTATTAGAAGGAGAAGGAAAAATCCAGAACAATTAGGAATTTTTAAACTCTATATATGCATTATAACACTTTACTTCCACAGTAGATAGTTGGGGATTTTTTTTTTTTTTAAGTAGAGAAAATAACAATTTGCAGGAGACTGTTCTAAAACAGAGCAGTCATCAAATATGTGTTCGGTTAGAAAGGGTATTTAATTCCAAACACTTGACAAGAAAATGCAGAACTCCCACACAGTTTACAGCTGCTGTCCTTTTACTCTGCTGCAAAAGCAGATTTCACTTGTGTGAAACTCTGCTTCACCAAATGTTGCTCGTGGCAGCAAATTCTGCAAGTGTTTGTAATGGTAGTATTTCTTTGTTAGGTGTTAAAATAATTTCAATATATCTTCTTGAGCTTATGAGCTGCAATGTTTAGAAGTTTTTAATAACATATGCAGCTGCAGAATATCACCAGTATTCAAACAGTATGAGCAAAGTTGATGTGTGAGCACACTTACTGGGATACTGGAAATATCTTATGGCATTAATTAAGGTGGCAAACTCCAGTGAAGAACACAGTTAACTGGCCTAGGAAGCAAAGTATCAAATCAGATACTAGACTGGCATCTGTTGGCTTGCCTTACTAATATATTAACAGTAATAAATTCTGTTGTGTAACTGACAGACTCCAGTCACTTGATACCCTGCCACCCTCCACCTCTGCCTCTCCAAGCACTCCCTGAGTTTATTACCTGCAACTAACATTCCCAAACTACTACACCTCTCACATGTCACATAACTCCAGAGGGCAATTTCCTTGGTTACAATGTCCCACTTGGGAATAAACAGCCAATGTAGCTCTAGCCATTCACATTAACTTTCATAAGCATTGCACTAAAATCTTGGGGAACAAGCTTCACGACTGCTCAATTTATAAACAGGAACACTTGAAAAAGCGTATTCTAGAGATCCTGACAGTCTAAACAATTTCAAAATATATGATTTGAGGCACCACATTCTAGATACTGTCATGCTAACTCTTTACCTTTACAAACCAAAACGTAAAATATACACCCAAAGTCTAGAAAAAATATGATAAAATCTGTTCAGCCAGTAATATATTCATACTCTAATACAAAACATACTTAGATTAGGGAAATAAGATTCTCAGGATGTTCTTAAGTCTGTACACACAAAGTCCATGTTTCTAATTCCAGGGAAATTTTTCAAGAGCTATCCTTTTTAACACATCAGAGTATAGACTATAAAAGAAAAAAAACCCCAAACAACTTTTTTTCACTTTTTCCTTTTGAAAAAAATGGTTTGCTCGTCTTAGCAAAAAGGGAAGCCAAGAGAAAAGTAACTTGCCATTCTAGATGAGTTAGTTACCCTAACTACCCATGCACACAAGCAAAGAATTGCCTGTGTGCAGAAAGGCAGAAGCCACAGACACTTCTGCTTATACCAGAAGCTCAGCAAATGCCTTTGGCTACTTCAGTTCATGTCACCAAATTAATAAAGCACATAGTTCAATGGACTCAGCCAACAACTCAAAGTTTTGAAAACAAGAAAAAACACAAATGTATTTGTTTCAGAAAATAAAAGATTAATGATATATTTTTAAGACCTAGCTACACTGGTCTATTGGCCACCGGCTACCAAAAGGAGTAACCCCACCTCCCTCGCCCTCTGCACCCCTGATGCTGATGTGACCCTGCAGCAAAGGGATGGAAAAAACCAGAATGGCAATAAATTAACCCCTCTGAGACTTTATAAACAAAACAAACAAAAAGTCCACAAGCAAACAAAAAGCCCTCCCATATTTAGACTCCTTAGGTGTTTGCAGGTCACTGCAAGGTCAGCCAGAGACACCTCTGAAGTGTCTGACTGACTAAGGTGATGGGACAACACGACCTGCTCTTTCAGAACTTCTCTGTTAGTTCTTAAGGAGGTTTAGCTGCCTAATTAAATTCCAAAGGTGGCTGAGAGAAGGAATTATCTTCAAGTATTTAAAGCAGAATCAGTTATAGAAACAATAATAAGTAAAGAACTGCCTATTTCTCCCAGGGACAGGGAAAAAAATTTGCTACATTGAAGGGTGAAAAAAGTTACTTATGTACAGAGCAAACAAGGAAATAAATGTTGCAACAGCCTGATCAGGAAAATAGAGAACTTTCCTTGAAAGCTTAAGTGCAGTTTAGCCCACAACCTTCAATAGCACTTTTGGTATTCTTTCTTCTGTCCCTGTGCAGCGAGAAAGAACCACGATGGGGTTGTTCTCTATTTTCCTGACTCTCACGAGGATTTGTACACAAGGCTACATTACAAATCTGTAAACCTCATCCTGAAAAACAGCACATTCACATCTGAGTTTGAAACAAATGGAGAAGTTATTAAAAGTATACAGTAAGAAACTGATTTATTGTACAAGTATGCACAAAATGAAATGTTGGGTTTACGTCCTTGCTTTTTCTTAAGAAAAATCAGCAGCCTATAAGAAAGAACAATACAGTACCATGATGATCGGAGCATTAAAAAACTGAAGTGGAAGAGGGCTCATGCCATCAAAGAAGGAAACAAGTACCCCAAGTAGCTCAGGCAGAGAAAAACAAACATTTTTAAGATGACTAAGGACAGCTCTTCCTGTCACCTCAGAGTACAGAACACAGCAGTAAGATGAAAGATAAGAGTGAAAAGAGAAAGATATTTTGTTTACTAGCTTAAGTCCCGCACTTGGAATGAAAAAACTGAATTCTGAAGAACACGTTTTTGTCAGCATTTTGAGAAAAACTGTTTCAACATGGAATCTGGCACGTGCAACACTTTACATATGGAACATAAAATAAAACATTTTCTTCACAGCTTCTTGAAAATTTAAAGATTATTGTTACTATTTATTTTTAGTAGAAAAACCTGGGTCAGGAATGGTGGGAGTATCTTAAATCAATTTCAGCAAGGAAATATGCTATATTCTCCTCTTCTCTGCAAACCATCAGGGTATCTCAATACTCAAAACAAGTTAAAACCCAGAAGTATTATAAAATCATAACAGTAAGAAAAGAGGAAATTTTCTCCCCCTCCCCCCGCACACCTTTCCCAAAAAGAAAAGTTTGAGGACAATTTTCTTCAACCTGTAGCAAAACTGGCATGGATAAAACAAGAAGCTACCACTGGGTCTAGTCATCCTTCTAATTTCAGACATTGCCACAAGTCTGAGGGATGTTATGGACAATCAAGCTTCTCAGATTTTAGAAAAAAAAAATAGGGACATACCCCCATTTTCAGTCATGTCAAGCCTGTAGTGATCCTGTCTTGTTTGCTGAGGTGGCTAACCCCAAAAAATTAGTAAGATGCAAAACAAACCAGAGAAGGCAATACACACAGTGCTATACTTTGTGGAATTAATACATACATCTTTTCAGAGCAATGAAGTTCAACAATGGACAAACCCACTTTCATGGTCAGAGAGAATTATCATGGCAGTAAAGTCATCTCTATACTAAAATGATTTCCAGCACAGAATTTAAGTCACCCAAAGAAATATCCTGAAACAAGTGGGAATACCTGTGCTTCAAGTGTGCTTCTCCCCTGGCTGTGAATTATCAACTTCACCATCCTCAAAACTGCAGCTGTTAAATCAATTCCCAGGTAGAATTTGCACAAACAACCCCAAAATGTTATGAGCTGGCAAACCACACATGTTTAATTAAGAGTAGTTTTACTGGGACCTGTGGCCATTTCCCCCTGGTTCGCTTTCACAGCTGCAGCACTGACAGGAAACTTCAAGTCATTTTTCTTCCCTGAGAAGTTGCAAATAAGCAAATGATGAAACAAGCTGCATTTTGTAATACAAAATAGAGGTCTTGCAAACTAAGTGAACTGGGCTTTGGGGCTTTTGCTTAACTTCTTTACGCTTCTGAGTAAATGCAGTGCAATCTAGAAATCTAAAATTCGGTATTCATCTGCTCAGAAGCAGTTAGTTGTAATTTTCACATTTCAAATATAACTTCTACATGGCCATTAGGATAAAAAAAATTCTGTGGATTGTATGCCACAGTAACTGAGAAAGAACCATAAAATAGCATCAATGCATACTGCCTATAGCATGTCTATTCTACCTTACATAAAAGAACTGGTGAAGGGACGAAGGCAGTGTGTCATATGGTCTAGAAACTTACTTTAAAAAGGGGGGAGAGAGTGTATGCCACAATATTCAAATAATAATGAATGGGCACATCAACAATTCCCCCAGAAGCTCAGCACAGCTATCCACCCTCAAAAGCCAAAACTAAATCTGAGTAGCTCTCCTCTTCCAACAATATTCCTTAAACTTAACCCAGTTACAGGTGTCACACAGAAATTTATTGCATGATGTCCATTGGTATGTGTTACAAAACAGTTGTCAGAATATGTTCGAATGGTCCCTTATGTCCAACAAGGACTTCTGAGCAATTAAAAGGCTTGGTACTATCTATTCAACATAAAATGCTATGTTTGCTGCAGACGTCAACTCTGTAAGCAACAGGACACTCACACACGCACACAAAAAGTCTTACTCTAGTTTTCTGTGTGGATTTCATTCCTTCAGACAAGTATGAACATCTACTGTAATTAAATGTTTAACAGAAATCTCCCTGCTTGTTTGCAGGCCCTTCTCAAACAAAGTCTGAGGAAGAAAGAACTCTTATGAAGAGCTGAAACAAAGAGGTAGAGCCTGCCAGAAATGAGAAGGAGGTGTATGTGTGGGAAGAGGGTCAAGTATTTTGATATTCGAAGTAGACTCCATCTCCCAAGGCCTGCTGTCACAGTTATATCAATCCAGACAAGGTCTGCTAAAGATGCACTGATAATAAAGATTGCATCTGGTCTTCCCAGGGATGGCACTGCATTCAAAGTAGAGCCATTCTGACTATGAGCAGCACTGCTGGATTAAGACCATAAAAACTTTTCTTGAATTCTGGGCTCCAGGAATGAGATAAGATTCTCAGAAGTAAGAGAAATGAGTGAGAGCAGCTGTAAGTGAACCAGACCCTGCAATAAAAATAGGAAGCAGAGTTCTTTGTCACATTCCTGCCCATCATGCAGACCGCCGGGGCTGACTGTCTGGTACCACTCTGGGAAGCAGGAAAACACTGTGACCCTTCTCACTTTTCCCATGATTGTAAGACAAATTCACAACTTACTAGAAGTAAAATAAACTGACGTAATTGAATTCTTTCTGCCATGTGACACCACTTTTCACTGCTGACAAGAAAAATTGAAAATCATCCCAAACCCTAGATATCACAGATTCATTCCAATTTGTTACTAAAATGAAGGACTTATTAAACTGCCCTAAAAAGAAAATACTGCCCCTAAACAAAAGACAGGGAGGAAAAAGAAACAGTCAGATTCAGATATCTGGCACTAACCCTCTCTGAAATTTCCTCCTGATGATCCAAGTGAAAGAGGCCACACAAGCACACACATTCCCCCATGTATTGAGTGCTCCAGATTACAAAACATGATCTAAAATATTGGGGGGGTGAGAGGTAATCTAATTAATTTTAAAAACCCCAAATAATTTCTGTGATTTTTCTTTTTCATGGAAGTAGGATTTACAAATTCTTCTGACAAATGTAAAACTGTGACTAAATTTAGAGAGTATGTTTAAATGGACTAATTATACAGATGCTTTAGTTGCCAGAAATCTATTTTGTAAAATACATTAGAATTTAATATTATGTTAAAAGCTTTCATGTAAGAAGGCTTGCATTAGGAAAGACACAAATAAATTACCAGCACTCAGTACACAGGAATGCATTATGGTACTCTTGTTATACAGCGTGAGGGAGTTCTGAAAACGCTGTCAAACTTCATTAAGAAGAATGTTATGCTTACTCAATATTACTAAAACATTCCAGGCTTTTTTGACTGTCCTTTGCAATAAAGGAAACCTATTAGCAGTACATTATAGCTGAGATGGCAAGAATTTGCTAATAGTTTCATGCTGATCAAGCAACAGGCAGCAAGCAGTGCCCTGCGCCCGCCACAGTGAGCACAGCCCTCCCCCCTGCTGCTGAATTATAATTCTGTGCTCAGCATTCAGTGGATCAGCTGGAACCACCAGCCTTTAGAGAACATTCTCTTTGAAACTACACGTATAATAAAGTATGGCAGCACTATCTGCCAAGCTATCAGGGAAAAAAAAATGTTTTAAAGGACATGCATGTATGGCTAGAGTATATAGTAACATTCAGCACAAGAAGCTGTTCCTGCAAGCTGGCAGAAAGCAGGTGTTCATCTGCAAAAAACACAGGTGGAATGGAAGCTGAACTTTCTGGGAGTCTCCAAGAGAAATATATAGTAGGGTAAAGGGCATGTTATTTTGCTACAATGGTCATCAGTAAATGACACACCTTCAGAGGGCTGTTGTATTTATTTGACGACTTAGGTAAAGCAGAGTATCACAAACAAGTGACATTTAAAGCATTACTATTTCTGGAAAAACAATAATTTTCCATTAATTAAACAGCCAGAAAATTGATGTATTTAGAATTACTGTATACAAGAATACTTTGCCATTGAACTTTTTCCATGTTGTTTTCCAGGGAGATTTCCATTGAGCTCCTATAAAAAGGTGTGTTATGCAACTGCAGGCATTGTAGGAGCTCCAGATTCCAGGTCCATGAGGGTCTGTAGAGTAACAGTGCTGAAAGCTGATCAGTCCCCTGCCCAGAGAGCTTTCTGCAACACTGCTGGCAGTAGGGCTTATTCTGCTCGATGACTCAAGATTTTGCTGTTTGGTCACATCTAGTACAACTGCTATATTAAAGATATAAAGCTTGTTGGGAAAATTTAAGTGCCTGAATAGGCTTTAGGCTAACATTACTGCAAAGGCTTTTGTCTTCACAAGAGCAGTAATTGAGTATGGAGGGTGATTAGCTGTATATTCTAAATAACACTTACTGGAAGTGTTATAGCTGTGCGTTTCAGATTGCCATTGAGAGGGGGGATTAGAGAACGGGCAAACAATCTGGCACAGCAACAGTACAGCAATCATAACGAAACCTCCAGTGAAGCCTCAAGCTTCAAGATGAGCCTTGCAGCCATAAATCCCCTCAGAGGAATGCAGGGAGATGTTAAACTGCTAAATTCTGCTAAGAACATATACTTTCCATTTTAGCATATAGACTCATCTATTTTGAGCAGAGACTGAAGTTTTATGCCACCTTTTGCCACAGCAGTACAGAGCTTTTGGCCATACTGGCTGGCAAACCATGACAAAATGCATCTAGTAGCTGCAAGAAATTACAAGTATCAATTTTTTTAAAAGTCACTTGTCATAAATTATGTCTTTATTGAGAGTCTTAGCATAATGCATTAATATGAGAAGATCCTTCAACTCGAAGAAGATTCAACCAAGAAGCTGTTTGATATGGTTTTGATAACTTGTTTTCATGGGCTTCTTTCTCCCCAAAAACCTTCCCTCAAGAAAGACTGAAGCTTAGAGATGATGCAAAAGCCATTTTCCCCACATTATTCATAATTTTTAACATATTTACACAATTTCAGCTAGCAAGTATTCTTTTAAATTAAAATTAAGGCATCATGCTCCCACTTACTTATCTTATTCTTAAAATAGATAATCTAAAATTTCATTATTTTAAAAATCAAAATTCATTTTCACCTGGCACATTCCAAACAACAGTCAACACATTAAACTTTCCTGTCTTTAAAATCCACTAGTCCCTATATTAGATTATCCTTTATTAAATCTGTATTCAGATCCAGTATCCTCTCACATGTTTACTGTGTAACACTGAATATAATTAGTGGGTTCTATGACAGACAGCAAGAATTTTTTACAAGGTGCAAGACAAAGTCACTGTATAATGACTTAGAGAAGAGATTACAATTTCATTTTCAAAGGAGTCTTTGGTATTTTAGGACACTGCATTTCTTTGGAATCCTCCCTGTTTCCCAGTAAATTGGAATGGGAAATTCACCAGCCTGCCTGAAGCAAACAAACCTTAAGGCAAAATGCAATAGATGGAAAAAATGCTTGACATTAAAATGAATATATCTCTTGTTTTTCCAATACTTTACATGTGTTTTATGTTTACAATTCCTCCAACCAGGAAAAATACTTCTGATTTTGGCACTTATGGAAATTAAGTCCATAGCTCCACTGGAGAAGTATTTTAAAATTAAATTCCCATTGTAAGTTGGGGTCTTAACAGTCTCTTTATGTACTGTCACCTCCAGTATACATAAGTACTCAGCTGTTTAACTTGCATGTTGAAGTTTCTAAATAAACCATAAAAATCCCACATGTATTGGCATCTGTCATTTATACTGGAGGGGAGAGAGATACAAAGAATTAAGACAGAATGTCACAAGTCCTTCTAAATTCCCAATTCACTGCCTCAATTGTCAAGACAATATACATGCTACAGCACACAAGCAAAACTCTGAAGTTGTGTTAGAGCTGCTTGAATTCCCTCAATCTCATGTATTTCAATGACTTAGGACAAAGAGCACCTCCTATTAAATCATGTATAACATTTTTTTTCTGGTAATGAAGGATAAAGTAGAAAGCCAAGTCTCATGCCAGAGAAGACATACAGAGAACATTAGGTCAAGATTTCACTTTAAAATTTTGCCTTAAAAGACATAATAGGATGAACAAAATAAGTGTTATCAGTTAGCATATTTGTATATTTATATGAGGTGTTTCAAATTTTGAGCAGAGCAGGAATATTTCCCTCCGCAGCTGTTTAAGACCACACAAAAAGAAGCCTGTACATAATTATGCCATGGTGCTTCTAAGATATTTTTAATTTTCAGCTTTTAACTGAGGTAGAACAGGCTACAATCACTCTAGTTTTAACACTGGAATTCTATTTTGCAAAAGTAAATTGAATAGCAGGAGGAATATTTTTAGAAATATATCCAATCCACTGTGCCTAACTTCAAGAAGCTAGAGACTTTTTAAGAACACTTTTGAGGGTTTTTTAAAATGCTAAAGGCAAGTACACAATTGTACAATTAAAAACTTTTCTCAAAATCCCAGAAATACTCAGCAGTAGACTATATGTACTGCTTACAGCAGAATTAAGGAAAGCAATAAAATTCTCATGGGAATCTCAACCAAGTTGCATCTTTTTTTCTCCCTACAATTACTGAAAATAGAAGTATTTGTTCCTTGAGTGTATTTCTTAGTCTGTTTCTCTCTAGTTGCAGACAGTTTGTTGGCACCCAGTGTAAGGACAGAAAGGATGAAACACCCAGCCATGCATTTCTGCAGTTTTGCTTCCCCTTTATTTTCCTTAAACTAGCAAGAATGTCTTTCATTTTCAATAACAGCTATTTCTGCAAATCAGTATCCAGAAACAGAAGTATACCTTTGTCATTGAATTTTGTGTTTCAACATTAAAATATTAAATCTGCAACTACCACTTTACTTCAATGAAAATAGATATTAAACCAGCAATTTTTGCTTCAGATGGCAGTTAAGAAGATATAAAAAGACTCAGTATTTGTGGAATTTTATTTACTTTGCAATGCTGAGGCTGCACTCAAGCAGATCCAACCATACCAAGGACAACACAGAAGGCTGGCTCAAGGCTCAAACCACCATTTAACATAATACTTTGAGAAGGAAAGCAGCAGTTTATGGACACACAGTAATGATGTGATGGCTGGATAAGCATACAGAATTCCTGAGACCATCTATGGGCACAGAATTTAAATACAGCCCTTCAAGCTGCTTTCCTCAGAAATTTGACTGCAAAGAAATTATGTGTCAGTGTAGTATCATCTTACCACAACGTTCACTTCCATTTTTTTAATAAACAGCACACCAAAGATCTGCAGCAGCTGGAAAGAGCTGTTTTACAGCCCTCACAAATGCTGTACAGGGTATCATCACACCTTAAGTCTGGACACAATCTGCTGAGGCTTTAAAGACTTACAAAACAAGAACAGAAGAATAAGAGTTAGAGCCAGATTTTTAGCTCTAAAAGCACTTGGGATTTGGATTTTTGTTTTTCCATAAAAGAAAAAAATCCACAAGCCCAAGTACATATCTAAGTTTTGCTCAACTGATGGTTACAGTAGCAACTTACGAACTAGCAAAAAGCAAAAAGGTATGCAATACAGAATTTACATAAATAATTAACTGAAAAGTAAACAAAACTTAAAAGCAAAATTTACACCGTGGTGCATCACAACCCACAGCCTGCTACAGGAACAAGTGTTCCCAACCTTGTGAAACACCGAGACAGGTCTCTCTTTGAGACTGAAGCACGGAAGAATAAAAAGAAAAAGTATCTCAAGTTTAACTTCCCTCACCCTGTATGCCTCCTCTTCTCAGGCAGTCACACAAGCATAACCCTCCAGGCTGGCAAAGGCAAGAGGAAGGAAAGCAAGTGAAGCTGAAGGCTGTGGTTTTACTGAGCAGGCTGCAGCGGGCAACTGCTGAGGAGCTGCCAGGGGCACAAGCAGCAGATGAGCTCAGCTCAGAGGGGATAAGTGACAGACAGAGGGACAGCGCTGTGTGGCCACCGGGCCACTGGTAGGGCCATGCTGCCTCTCCTCAAACTCCAGCTCCCTGCCTAAAGCAAGGCAGCCACAGAGCCTGGCTGTGAAAAGCTCTCCTGGGAGGAAGCGATGCAGTCCTCTGGCATAGCTTGTGGGCATGAGCACCACTGAGTATCAGATACTGCAGCAGGAAAAGCACAGAGCCTCAGGGAGACATGAAAATGCCATTACAAGTTAGAGTGCAGCACCCAGGAGGGACGATCAGAACAAAGTCACAGCCAGGACAAATGGACTCATCTGGATGACAGAGAAAAGATAGTACTGATGAGTACATCTCATGAAATTGTTGTTAGGAAGTTTAAAGTTGGTAGTCACACTATATGAGGTGCAAATCAAGATCAAAGTGCTATCAAGAAACGGAATAACTGTCCCTGATTTTTTTGTATCTCATATGTACAGAGAACATAGATATGTACACATATACCTACCCACATATATAGTCCCCTGTGCCTAAAGCACAACGCAGTGATGCATGACAAACATCTATTAGCTTTTCCAATTGGATGCAGATAACCAAGCATTGATATGGATAGTGCCAAGCATGCTGACAGATCTTCAGTGGTGGGAGCTAGGGGAGGCAAGCACCTGTCTTCGATTTCAACAGGAAAAGCAGTCAAATCAAAGTCACTCAAGAATCTCATTTACTGTTACAACACTTTACTGCAGGATAAAGCTTCTTCTAAATACTTACAAGACAAACAATAGTTATGTGCAACACTAACATTTCTGTTTTACCATGAATCATTTCTAAACAATATCCTGGTGATCTTTCAAGCCCTCTGGAAAATAAATGTGCATGCAATATTACCAGACATGTTGAACAACCAGTTGAGAGTCCAGAAAGTTTGTTAACTGTATTTTTGTTTTTATCAGACATAACATTTTATTACAGTATGACATAAGCACACTTGTTGCATGAGTCCCATCACATCAGTGACACTATAAAGGCAAGTGTGTCCTCGAGTCCATCAGATCTGCTGACTTTGCACTAGACTGTGACTGTTCAGGTTGCCATAAAGGAGTTACTTACAGGCTACTGACACTCATCACAACACAGCTTAGGCCAGCACCACCACCTCCCTGCAGCACTGGCAATAAATATTTGTAGATTGTAGAGCCAGGTGGTGACTAGAGCAGCAAAGTGATTCAGCTGAACAATAACCCACAAAAGCAAAAGACGGCAACTGTGTACACTACACACCAATAGAAAACAGACATAAAACTGCTCTTCAGCATTGCATTTAAACAAAATACAGGGAAGTTGCTTAACTGGATGATCTGAAGACCACCCAGAAGCCTTAGGTAAACCGTTTAAAAAGGGACAATAAAAACTAGGTCAATTAAATTCAAAATGTAATTTGTAATTTCAGATTTAAAATAGGACTCTAAGTTTCTAATCATGATTTTGATTACAAGAAGAAGTTGAAGCAAGATAATGTAACATCAGAACTCAACATAAGCAATAACCTAAATTCATTCAGACAGCTCCTCAACTTCTAGCTTTCATTTACAAAACTTATCAGATGGAAAACTAGAATGAATGAAAATACAGACTCCAAACACCTATGCCAGTCTTCACAGCATCATGGTACACAAGCTCCAAATCTCTGTCAAAAGAGTTTGCAAAGACAGGACAAGCAGATACAAACTGTCAAAAGATGGCGGGGAAAATATACCAAAATTAGGATTGCTTTACTTCTCAACAATCCCTCAGACATTTCAGCAACAAACAACCGAAAAGTCAGGAATCCTCTGCATGCAACACTGAATGTGCACCTGCTCTCATGTAAGAGTTCTGCAAAGCCTTCATGGAACTGTTCCATATCTCTGCTTGTGTCTTTCACCTGTTCTACACTGTTTTCAGCACTATTACCTCCTTTTCAAGATGAGAGAGGCCGGCAACTGCATGCTATTTAGAATATAGAAACACCATGAAATTTCCATTCTGTATTTTTGTTTTGCTCTATTTCCTACTACTGACATGCTCTATGCATGTTTGAATGCTTCTCTGCACTAACCTAGCATTTTCATATCTACCAGAACAGAACTATAATCTACTAGAAATCTACTGTCTTTCCCAAGAACTAGGTCAGAAGTTCTATTAAGACAGGCCAAATTCAAAATGGATACATGTAATCTAACAGTATGTTGTTCAGTTACTCACGATCACAGAAGTCATTTGAAAATCCTCAGTTCTTACTATCCTGAAAGGCTGTTTTATCCAAGGTATTGTCCTTAGCTTTAGAACAAACTCCACATAAAGGCAAAACCCATTTCTCTCTATCGTTTTTAAATCAAACATACCTGGCAAGGCACGTCAGAGACATTATCAGCTATTTGGGTACTAGATATGCATAGATTTTGCTTTCTTTTTTTTAAGCACAAATGTCTACTATTCCAGAGAGCTGCCTAAAAAAAAAGGAAAAAAGTGTTTTGCATTTTATTCTACAGAGTCATACGTTCCCTGTCGTTTTGTCACACTGCTGTGAAACAAATGATACTTTCTTTAGGATTCTACAGAATAACAGCACTTTTGTTCTATAGGCAAGCACTGCAATATTAAACAACTGCCTAGATCGCAACCAGGTAAAGACATAGCAAAAGCAATTGTTTGTACCCAGAGTTATGTGAGAGAACAAGATATGATCAAATATTCTCACAACATCTCAAGCAGAGTTTCACCTATTACAGTCTTTTCTATATCTGGAGGTTCCCTACTTCAAATGACAGAAAAAGCAAGTCCCCAGTATCTCCAGCTGCTTTCAACTTAGGCAGCAGTGAGACAAAACACCCATTCCTTTTCCTCGGGCTGCTTTCCTGTCTAAGCATTTACTCCACCAATCCTAAAGATTCTGTCATCACCCTGCTGAGGTTGGCACTTGGCACTAATTCAAAAGAAAAGGCAGGTGGGACAGCATGCACCAAAACTCACACTGCACACTAGAAATTACACTTTTCTAGAGAAAAACAGAAAAATCAATTCCATATTATGACTGACATATAAGCAGTGCAGCTTGAGCTTTGAGCTAGTAATTCTACCAGGATAAAAGGCACAGGTTTATTCATGTAAGTCAATGACCTGCAAGTTCCATTTCATCATTTTCTGCATGAAATTAGGGTAAATAGGGGTGCAAGAGTCAAAAGACTATGTTGGCACTTGCAGAATTTTAATGGTGCTGTAGATGTTTGTTTCTGTTCTGAAAGCACAACACGAAACTGCGTGTACCCAGTAGATCTGTAGCCTACTCAGCTGAGCATTCCAACACCAGTATTAGAACAAGCCAGTCAACTAAAACCAGCTTGTCTCACCGGTCATGATTTCCTGACAACTGCCTCACACAGATAAACACTTGTGCTTGCTGTTTATGTTTTTAAGGAAGGTCAATCTGATTTGCAGCAGGGATGTTCAGAGGAGCATATGGGATATGGGCTGTAGGCAGCACTAGTGGCACACAGGAGCTTCTCATTTTAGGGCACCTAAATCCAGAATTACTCACCCAGACCAAGAGGGAAAACTATCTGCTACCTGAGTTACATATTAAAACTACAGAGACCAAGGTGATCACAAATAACACCACTGTAAAGTGAAACTATCCAGACCTGTTGACACTGAACCTGTGTAGGGAAAAAAAAAAAATCAAACCCACATACACAAAACCAGCCAGGGAAAGTATTCCCTAATATTATCTGTTCAGAAACTTCAAGTTACTAGTGTAATTTAGCAAACATTTCAAGCTGTTTACAAAGTTCTAGCAGCAGCTACTGAAATTACAAAAAAAAAATAATAAATTAATGTTTTATCAAACCTCTTAAATTATAAAGCTTTTAGTTCCTTGTCATTGAAAGTTAGTCTTCACCTCACTATAATGGGTATATTTCAGCATTTAACATCATTAGAATAATAAATGCTGTTTTTAAGAAGTTAAGAGATTAAAGGATGGTACTTAAAACGTTAATCAAAATATTACATTATACATATCACCATGAATCTGCAAACATGTTCAGTTTTACTAAGAGAAAACTTTTTGCATGCTTCCTTCATACTGTCAAATTACTCATCTCTTGGATGAATGAATGAAATTAAAATAACAGCATGAAATTTCTTATGGTAGAAGCAAACTAATTCTGTGCCCCACAAAACAGTGATAGCCATTTATTTCAGAGGTCTAATGTTTGACAAGCAAGGCAGTCTAACACTAATGATTTGCCACAAGTCTTTCAACTAAGTGACCAAGTCAAGAATGCCAAGATCTCCAGAAGATGCAATCTGACACCTACAGAAGCACAAAATATTTTATTTTCCTGACTAAAAAGCTACTGCAATCTCACAGAATTTGCAAAGGCAAGACAGAAAGGGCTCTTTAAGATCTTTACTACTCAGAATTAATCAAAGCAAAACAGCCATCCTAGTGATAATCCCCTTTAGTGCTTCACAGTTTATGCAATAGTCAATTACTAAAGAGGATGAAAGACAGAACAATCTTTGCAAATAGGTCACTGTCTATATTTATAATGATTAAAACCAGCCTGCTGCTAAAAGTAACTTTTAATAAGCATAAAAAGTAACATTAAGACAGTGCCATATATTTATTCTTAAACACATTCTATGTCTCCAATGACAAAAAAGGAGGTAATATACATCAGAAACAAAGTTATTTCCCATAGGTCATGCATTAGCATTGCCAAAAGCAGCTTTCCATTTCTGTCTGTAATGATTTTATTCCAAAGTATCATCCTCAAAGGTAACATCTAAACATTCTTGACATGATCTCTGAACTTACCCATCTCTCTCCCTGTTTGCATACCTTCTCTCTCCAAACTTGTTAGTAGATTTTACCAGCAAACATTGCCCAAGGTTCTTTTTCAAGACAACTTTTAAAGTCTTTTGCTTCAGCTTTTCCTGCCTGTTTAGGCATGCCTGAACATGTAATTTTTTTTTTTTTTTTACTTCAAAATAATCACTGAGGTCTCTGCTTCTACTGCATACTGTTCAGACATCCCATCTGCTTCTTGCGAGTATTGTCCATATCTGCTAAAGAATTACTCTTTCAAAACTTTCCGTTTTCCCCACATCCTTGGCCTCTCTGAGGAGTATTTTTGCCTGTCCTTGGGATCAGGACATCACACCTGACACCATTTTCCTAAAATTTTATTGAACTTCATCGATTCTCACTCTTCATTTGAGTGTCACCATGGTCTCAGTGATCCTTACACTCAGCTGTGCGTTCACGCAAACTATCTCATTCAGTTCCAATTCTACCTGCAGTTACTGTCTACACCAGAGATTTAAATCTGGTTAAATAGAAGCTTGTTTCCTCTTAAGCCCTACTTCCTCTAATTACTTCCAGCCTTCCTACAGTTCAAGTCCATAAACCAACATATGGTTCTTACAGTGCCTTATCCACCAGAGTGGTAACCAATAGCTGTAATTTCTTTGCATAAAATGTCAAGAATGATCATTATCCAGTCCTGATGTTTTTCTTGACCAGATCTTTGCTACATTGTCACTAGCAAATGCTTCTGCTCACACTGCACCTCTCTGTCCTTCACTTCACATATTTCATCTGCTAAAAAATTCTTCCTTTATGCACTTCTTTGGAGGCTCTGGATCTTCCAGTATTTCCACAGCCAGCAGGCCTATGAGTTCAAGACTGTACAGTTGTAGAACCTGCATTTCATTACTGGAAAGGAGGAGGAGGAGGATAATCTTCAGGGAATAATGTAACCACTTCTTAGAAGGATCTCACAAGAGAAGCATTACTCTGTATCTCATATATTTGTACTCAAGGATAGTGAAAACACACTGAAGGTCAGGCTAAAGCTGAATACTATCACCTCAACACCACCAAAAAATTACTTACATGAAGGTATTATTAAGGTAATTCTAGCTTCTAATCTTACAAATTTAAGAGAAAACACCTGTAGCTTAGAGTTTATTATAATGCAGAGTGCATAAAACTGAACTCCACAGCAGGCAGGGGAGGGAGAAGCAGTCAGTCTTGTGAAGTGAAATCCTGTTTGTGCGTGAAAGCCAGGAACTTGATGTTCTCACTACAGACTAAGAGCAATAAAAACAGCTTTCTGAGCCATTAATTTCTGCACAGCTGATTTCTACTAAACAATGCTCATTATTGAAAGAATTCTAAAAAAACTGCCAGGCTGTTCCAGTGAGAAGGCTGGCACTCCGAACATCTAGACTGAGCTAACAGTGACATCAGTTCTACCACTGCTTTAATCCCCACGGCTACTAAATGTCAAACATTTTCATTGTATTTAAAGAGCTTGCGATTATGCACCATGAGATTAAGTTACAAAATAAGACAAACTGCAAGGCACAGCGAGCACCCGCACTCTTGCTGCCCAAGATTCTGACAATGGCAAGTTCTTCAGTAACATCAAACTGCCAAGCATTTTCCACAGACAAAATGCGGCATTTTTAGCATTTGCTGTTGTTAAACACTGTGAAAACTCCCCCTTTCAGACCTCCCATAACACAGTGTCTACAACACATGCATTGCTGCCCTGCTCAAATACAAATTTATACATCAGTTGTAGCGTTGAATAAAGTATAGTGGGGTGGGGTGGGATGGGAGAGGGGAGAATGGTGGAAAAGATTAAGTGTCACTGCATCAAGAGGCACAAAGTCCAGTGGAAACTGAGCTGCAGGCCATATATTTATTATTGACAAAAGACACCCATGTAATATTAATTCCATCTGCTTTAGAGAAGGAAATGTATCAAATTATAGTCAACACAGAAGAAGGAACTGTCCTAACATGTAATATAAATTTTAAAGTAGGATATACTTTCTAAACATTCCTTAGTATTTTCATAATTTGCTTGGCAATTGATTAATACGGCAGTCAACAGGCCAACACATGTTTCTAAAATAAATATCTAATAATCACTTTATCATGCCAAGTTCTAAGTGGTTCATATCAACTACACTGAGCTAGGGCAGTGCTGCAAAGAAAGTGCAAGAAAGCTCATGAATTCTCACACTCCATAAGCAAGACATCACTGAAGAAAAGAAACTAAATTCAGTAATCCTATTTATTCCTTTTTATTTGGGGGATGGGTGATGAAGCTAAAACATAAAATATACAAATATTACAGACATGATATCCCATTACTAGAGAAACTCTGAATATCAAGAATAAGGCCAAGAATATAGTAGGATATTAAAAAGCTACTGATTCTGAGTATTTCAATAAATATACATACGTACAGTTCAAGACTCTGTAATTCACCTAATCAATCTTGTATCTTTAAGATCTTCCCACACTGACTCATTCCTAAGCAGCTTTGTCTTCATTGTTTCTTATTAGCAAAGTACTGATTCACAGCTCTCAGTGGTAAGACTTTTCATGTCTAAAGTTAGCACCAAGTTTGATTTGAGATCCTCTGGTACTCTGAACACATGCAGGCAAGTGGGATTTTACTGTAACAATCAGTTTTTATCCGAGCAAAAACAGTTTCACACTACAGACTAAGTTCAAGACTAGGGAGCTTTTAACAGAATTTAAAATAATTTAACACATCCCTACAGAAAGATGGGGGAGGCAAGTGTGAGGTGGGGGAATTATCTGCATACACACACATACATAAATATACTTAATTATGTGTATGCACACATACATCACTGGTTTAAGAGCAAACCTGGATTACAATAGACTAATTAACTTGGTTACCCGTACCAGAAGTGACCTGATTAAGTCACAGTTCTAATCTTTTGATGGGGGTGGGGGATGCTTGTTAAAAAAAAAAAAATTAAAAGTGAGAGAAACTGCTTTACTAAGGACAAAGGCCATCAATGCTTAGTTTTAGCCTGAAGTAGGAGTACATCATTCCTGAGATTCTTCCATACTAATTAACAAACTCACATGTTTTGAGTTTTAATCCAGAGCAAAGTTGTGAGAAGCAGAATTGGCAGGGCTGACTCATTAAAACAGTCTACAAATGAAATCATCAAGCCAGAAATTAAACTCCATGTAAATCTTAAGTGTAATTAAATCTACTAAGACATTAATTTACAGTTCTTATGCTATCTATACACATTTAGGGAAAACTGACAGTAACTCGCACTATTACTTCAACAAGCCAAGTAGTGAGGTGTTAGAGCAGTAGGCTCCCTTCCTCTGAAAGAAAATATAACCCAAATTCAGTGTCATATTAAACCAATCTTAATACAGAAACACTAATGTTCTTTCTTTAAATCACAGGATAATGTAAATGGAATTAATTACCATAGTACAGTAGTTCTGCAACGACTAGACACATCAACTGTTTCAATTTCAGTAACAATTTCATGCTGAGAGAAGACATTTTTATTTAAACAATGAGAATTTTTCGGGAATAAATCTCAAAGCAGTAGCAGGCAATTATTGCAATAACAAAAGAAAACAAAGCAGACATGGGGGACATTTTGTAGCCTACCTGCACTTGTTCTGTGGAACTACTACTGAGTTCATCTCCAGACTCCGAATCTTGGTGAATTTTTTCTGAGCCTTCTCCTGCTGAATCACAAGATTGTTCATGTAAAAAGCTGGTCTTCTCTATTTCCAAGAACTCAGGGCCTGGGAAATGACCCATGGAAATGGTTCTAAACTGATTGGAAACCTTAGGAGATTGCAACTCATTGTTAAGTTTTCCATTGTTTTGGGTAAGGTCCAAATTCAAACCAAAAGTTTGACAGGGGCTATTGTTCGGTCCCAGATTTTGATTGGCATCTCGAACTAAGCAAGACACTTGAACTGGAGAAGATTTTCCAAAACTAGAAAGCTCTGGTGACTTATTCACATTTTCCGTTGATCTCTGTAATCCATGTGTCAACTTCAAGGTGTTATTTGGCAGCATGCTTGCCTGCTTGACAGGTGGCATCAGTGCTTTCCGGGGTATTTCCTTCACATACTGTGCTGGCACATAAAAGGGTTTGGAATTTTCATCTCTTTTGACTTGCCACCAATCATCGTTAGTCTTTTTCACTAAGATGTATTTCTCCCCTTGCTTGATCACAATTTTCTTGTCCTTGGCCTCATACTCATAGTCGTACTCCACTTGAATGTAAAATTGTCCTGGAAGCATCTTCCCACCTTTATCAGCCATTTCTATCTGAAAAGATTTCACCTTTTTAGACAAAAGGTAAGCGACATTCTGTTTCAGTGTTATTTTCCTGTCAATAATCAGAGCTGTAAGGGAAAAAAAAAAGTATATGTAATAAAGTGGCTGTTTAAGAGCACTTTGGAAAAAAATAATTTTTAAAAAATCCTGCCTATTCAATTTATGCCAACCTTAGACTAATTGATGGGAAAATGCAGTATTTTCAGATATCTTTCTCAGTGTTGAAACAGAAAATCAGTAGAACAACTTAGATCACCGATTTAACCACCCTATTCACACAAGCCTCCTGCTATCAAGTGGCCCATTAGCTTAATTAATTAATTAGTTATTGTTTCTATTACTGAATAACATTGATTGATCATTGGGGATTTGGTGGGGGGGCTGATCTGAGTCAATCTCTTGCTTACTCATAGGCTTAGAATTTCTTCGTGAAACCCTGCTACACCAGTTTTAATCAAAAAATTCCAAAGAAGACTTATTTACCTAACAGAAAACCTGACCTAACCAAATGTTTTAGGGCTAGAACTGAAAATGCAAACAAAAACCTCCACAGTAAAAAAACAGGACTATGAAGCAAAATGGATAATGAAAGAATTAATCATACATGAAAATTCTGAAAAGTACTTTTCAGCATCTTTATAATCCAGATAAAATTGCCACTGCATCCACACCCACAAACTACAAATTCTCTCTATTTAATCATGTAGCATCAATGTCCAAATTCATGGGTGGCTAAGCATCAGTCTTGCCAACTTGCACTGAACACAATACAGTAAATTAACATGAAAGGTAGGATTTTTTAATCTTGAAAATCAAGGCATGGAAGTAAAGGGTGAGATCTCCTTCATTCACATGGAATGTAGGAGAATTCAAGTAAAATGCTGCCATATTTAATCTTACAAAGATTAACACATCTTTTTATTTTTAAATGCATGTCTCACGAATTAGAAAAGTTATGTAGAAACTTGCAGCTCTGCAAGTTAAGACTTTGTGATGAGATTTGTAGCCTTTACCCTGCCACAGAGTGGAACTAATGCAATTCCGTGCAGGCACACACACGCAGAGTGAACTCAGCTGTTAAACGGGACTAAGGACAGAAATAACAACAGAAAAGAACTTCTGGGGAGATCTAAAGCAGAAACCACTAAGAATTGTTCAATTTTCCTTTGCCATTTCTGTTATTTGATCTGAGCCTTGAAAAAAATACATTTGCCACTTAACTCAGGAGAAAAAGTAGAAGGCAAAAAGCTGAAGTATTACACAAACACAGAAGTGCCCATCTTTAATCTGTGTCTCTCTCCCACAGCCCATCTTCTTTTACTTACAAGAAGCATTTCCTACAGGTAACTAGGAATCCACCACAGTTTACAAGGCTCCAAATGGAATTACAAAGTCAGATTTACAGTTTTATCAGACTTGACAGAAGGAATGATGGTAGCACCTCCAACAAAACTGACAACAGGAACACAAAGCAGTAGAAAAGAATGCCAGGATTCTGGTGTTTGCTCTCTACCATAAAGTGGTGCATTGACATTCACAGTCTATTTACAGCATCGGTACAAAACAACTTGCTTACCCGCTGTTCTACATAAATAGGTGTTTTTAGGTGCAGCTCTGCAGTTGTTTAGCAACAGCAGCAGAAGATAAACATGAACAAATTGCAGCCATTCCCACTCTCTTCCTAGTTTTGGAAGCTCTGTCATGCAAATGTTTTGGTATTTTTTTCCTTAGCAAACTCAATTGCTTCCAACACTTCTTCAAAGCTGCTACCAGTCCCTGTCATGGCTTCCAGGTCAGGCACCAGAAAAATGCAATTCTTACCAAGCTGCAGTCCACCTCAAAGCTCTATTACCTCAAAAAGCTGAAACATAGGACAAGGGTCTATTCACTGTTTCTTTCTCCCACACAGAAATCAAAGAGAGAACATAAGCCTCTGGTTTCCCACAGGGCTAACAACTGTTTAAAAGCTTGAATTTTTCATTCCTCTTTTGCAGTTTCATATGACTATTTATTGAAAATGCATGTTTAACACTTTTTCAAAACAGAAAGGTTCAACAGGTTGCATGTTATGTTTTAAAAAAACCCAAAATTTTGAAAAATACAAGTTAAATAAAATAGAACTGCTACAAAATAGGCTCTACCCATTTTGAAGTCAGTTTTGCAGCCTACTCCCTTTCCAAAAAATAACAATAAAAAAGAAACAACAAAAATAAGCAGCACAATTTTTGTTCTTTCAACAAAGCTGCAAAATTATCAAGTCAATAGCAAACATTTGGTAATGTTGAACATATGACAAAAGAGAGACAGGCTGCGTTCGGCCAGAACACTAAAAACAGTTTTACAAACAGATCACATCATCAGGATCAAGGAAGTCTCTAATTCTCCTCCTCAACTCAAAAAAGCAAGAAATACATATGATACAGGAGGGAAATTAATGCTGTAGGTCAGCATACAACTACCACAGCCTTGATTTCACAGATTCAAAGGCATTAATTTTCATTTTGCTTGAATTTTTTTTAATGCAGCTCTTGTGTCACAAAAGGTAGAATGCCTGTACTCTCTGTGCAGCCCAGGTGCCAGCTAATTGTAATGTCCTTTCATGAAGCTGTCTCGTAGAACAGAGTTTGAAGAGCCATGGGAGCCTTGGTCAAATCTCTGCTGTAAGGGGCTCACAGCAATACAGGTGTGAATGCACAATATTGACATTGGTATTAACTTCATTGTGCTCCTAGCCAACAACTGAAGTGATATGGTTGGTCAGTCCTTGTAACTTCACTGTATTTTTTTTCCTTACCATCTACCTATCATGCTGGATGGCACCCACATTGGTAAAGAAAGTTGAATTACCTTAATTAGCAGATGATAAGTACGAAAAAATCATTTACTTCCACAGAGAACATCTGCAAGCTTTCATACCCTAAATAAATAATACCTAAAATAAAATCTCAATATCTGATTAAGAGATTAACAACAAATGGCCTCACTAAAGAAACTTATTCATGAACACCAAAAAACAGACTCAGGCCTCACTTTTCTCCTGGTGACAAAAATACCAATGGCTATTGGACAATTCATCTAAGGTGGGTGACATCCCCACGTGGACACACAAACCTCCATTTCACGGAGCATCCACGCTGTCCCAGGGGAGCAGAGCCTGGCCATGACCGGCACAGCACAGCCGGTGGGAGAGAGTTCAAGCAGGGCTCTCCCTCGACACCCGGGCAGAGAGATCCCTTCGGACTCCGGCTGCCGATGGAACCGTTCCCATCTCTTACTCAGCTAAGGCTGAGTAAGGCTGGCAATCCTGGGTGTTCGCAGAGGTCAGCTCCTCCCTTCCCCCAGCCTCCGCCCGCGGGCGCGCCCCTGCCCGATCGGATCCTCCCGGCACCGGGGAGTTTTCCCCACAAGCGGGGGCACACGCAGCACCAGGGGGTCGGCAAGCCAACACTTGCCTCCAGCCAGATTTTGTGTTCGTCCCCACAAAACGAGATGGTTTCATCTAGACCCGATGTGACAGCTCCAGTTACCCTCAGAGCTGTAGGTCTGCTCAGAGCTGAGCCTTTCCTAGAACAACCCAAACCCTGCAGCTGCAGCCTCACCTTCTTACAGCACCCAGTCTTAACTACAGGATGATGCTCTCTCGATAGAGCCTGAAGTACATGCAAATGCCTGAAAGAAGCACGGTCCTAAGATACGGAATCATAAATACGATCATATAAGATATACATATAGTATGCTCATGTATCATATTAGACATGATCACCCCTATCTTCAGCATTCTCCTCGAATTCAAGACTCCCCCACCGCACCCTCTCTTTTGAAATTATCAGGCACAGAGCATTTATTTCTCATCTTCCAGAACCAGGTAGCTGAGACTGGGAAATAACCTGAAATACTTTCTGCTGTTTCTTTTCATTTCCTCTAGGGAAAAACAAACCTTTACTGCGGATAGGGAATTGTTACTTACTTTCTAATATATGCAGATGATACATTGTTAAAAATGCCACCGAGTATTAACTGATCGCCTTAAATTTCTTTGTGTGACCTTGTTCGCAGTGTCCTACAAAGCAGCAGCAGTTGACTTGTGTAATCTTTTTCCATTTTCAGCATCAAACTTCACCCACTACTGAAATGAACCCTTCCGCAGCGCTGATACAGAAATAAACTCAATTATGAAGGCTAAATTAAGATAAATTCTTAACAGTTCAGGCCAGATGAGATACCCTGGCTACAGCTGAATAGATTCCATGATTCTGCTTCTCCCTGGGCAGTTTTCTTAGGGGTTCAGGCTGTATCTCCATGACTACTGCCTGGGAGACCGGTCCCTTGTCAGACTTCAACCCTATTCATACCTTTCTTCCCAAGGGGTACCACTGCTTGTCCAGCACACCTGACTCCTTAGCCAGTATTTTCATGCAGACCAGTCCTCACAACGCCTGTAAGAGCCACCCTCTGCAATATGTGCATCTAGAGCATGCAAAAGTTGTGTACAAATACAGCAAAATGGAAACAACACATATAACCAAAACACAAACAACTTACAAGCTGTACAAAAACAAGCTCAGCCCTTCACTTTTTCCTCAAAGATTACTAACACAGTTAGAAATCGAGCACTGCTTGCACGCAAACTACCTACCCGGAGCTCACAAGTCTTTAAACGCTAGAGGCATAATAAGCAACCATTTAATAATCGCCCGTGACTCAGAGCACTGCATAAGCGATGCATTTTAAACAAGTGTCAGGACAACTTTTCAGCGGCGCTGCAGCCCGGGCCCCTCCCCTCCCGGCACCTCCGCAAGCTCTCTCCCGGCCCCGCTCGCTCCTCGGCGCGGGCTTTTGTTAAGTTGTTGGGGGGTGAGGACCGGCTATAAATAGCGCGGCACAGCCGCCCCGGCCCGCCCGGCCCGAGGTGCCGCGCTCAAGTTCACACAAGGGCACCAGACCCTCCCCCGGCCCGGCGGGAGCGGCGGGAAGGGCGGCGGGGCGGCCGCTGCCTCCCTTTGTCTCCCGCAGGTGAGCGGGCGCCGCTCGCCTCGCACCCGGCGGCGCGGGCGGCCCTGCCCGGCAGCGGGGCCCGCGGCAGCGCCCAGGTGCGGAGCTGCCTCCCGGGGCGGAGCTGCCCCCGGCGCC